>JARQZK010001458.1:190000-257500 GCA_030704885.1 Cynegetis impunctata | reverse complement strand
CTGAAGAATCCAAAATCTAATAATATACAGGGGATTGTATTTAAAATAAGAAAGTTTGTATCGACCACTGTCACATGACACACCCTATATAATTATTTTTTTTGAAAAAAATGCGCATCTAAAAATACATTTTTCCCAACACGCTCTGATTTATTCATTATCGAATTTATTCCATTTGACTGTTCCACACTGTATATATATATATATATATATATATATATATATATATATATATATATATATATATATATATATACAGTATGTTTTCTCGGATGGTGAATGAATCAGAGAAAGATTCCGGGGTTCAATCCGATTGAAACCCGGAATCTTTCTCTGATTATATATATATATATATATATATATATATATATATATATATAATATATATATATATATATATATATATAACCTACAGAAATTTTTTCATGCCACATTTGGCAACCTCGTCCAAGCCCACTATATTTAAATATTGAAAAGCAATATCGTTTTCCACCCTTCATTTTAACAACGCAGTGGTTCTATTTCAAAACCGAGCCATATACTAGGAGTGCATTTTTCAGGACCTCATTTTCGGGTTGCAAATTACGGCAATGCGGTTGCAGTTAATCAAATGAAAGCTAACTTTGCATAATACGACGAATAACCAAATCAAATAGAGAAGAATCGATGGGCCAATCCACGAATTTGCCAATAGCGTTGTCACAACGGCGTGCCGCGTAAATCAAAATCGACTCTTTTGTTATATCGTTCTGCATGGGCGCGAATAATCCTATATTTTTCGGTAGTCAGGTCCGGCTTCAGGTTTCCGTAATTAAATTATAAGAGTGTTAAATAAATAATGCAAAAATCAACAATATACTGAGTCAAGATGAGTAAATTTTTTAGGACAATAGTAAAATTTGCGTTTAAAGGTGTAGGTAACCTAGAAGTGCAGAAATTTCTAATTTCTAATTTGACACTTTCTTATTTTGTTTTTAATATGAATACTACATAAAATAATTTATCAATTATCTACTACTTTGAGTTTCTTGAAAAATAGTGATGGTAATTATTTACAAAATATTGACATTCTATTAAGTTTTAATCACATATAATAGTTATTTATGTACCAAGTGCGTTATATAGATCCTAACGCCCGGGCGTTAGGATTTAGTAACGCACGTTGTGCATACAATATTTTATTTTTCACGAAAAAATTAATTTATTATATTGAAAAATCGTTTTTAAAATCGGTTTATTCCTCCTATACTTTCCATTTTCCTTCTCATAGTAGGCATGCCATTTGTTGATATTTTGACGTTTGTGAATATTTTTGTCATCATATTTAGTGAATGTCATTGCTCCTGTTTGTGTAGTCTTGTAGAAATAATGGAAATGAAAATGAATTTACCCAATAATATCATAGAAAATGCATCCAAAGCTGCGAATAATTTATTGCCGGAGAAATCCAGAGTCATATATGACAAGGATTATGAATTATGATTTAATCAATGGAAGTTGCTTCATTTCTCCTCGTTCAATTAGCGGGCGTTATGATCCATTCAGCCCGCTCATTACGCACTAGAGCATAATGAGTGTATTTATAGCAGCCGTATCTAAGGTAAAATCAACAAATAATATACAAGTGAAAAATAAAAAAAATTAAGAGTGCTGGGCTAGGGGGCTATTCTGGAAGATTGGCCGAAACCAGAATAAAATTTTGTATAGTTTAAAATTTATATTATGTAGGATTTCGTCTATTTGTGGAGGATTTCATGAACCTATTTTCATAACGAGTATTGTTCTTAAAATGAGATTTTAAATTTGATTGGGTTTTATTCGAGATATAAGGAAACAACCTCATATATATGAAATCAAACATATCTAATATGTTGGATACATATCTAACACTCTACATGAAATGTTTTATATCTAACATTGTACAAAAAATCTTACTTCTGAAAATGAAATTCTTTATTTTCATGAATTGTGCAGTATTTGATACATAATGACACAATTAGAGATATATTATATCCATCACTTCATTAAAATTATGATATATCTAACACTCTACTTAAAATATAACTTCTGAAAATGAACTTGTGTTGTATTTGAAACATAATACGACAGTTTTTGAATAGATTAAGTTTAACTTGTGTTGTATTTGAAATAAAGAAAGCAAATTTGAATATAGTATTTATGTTAGATACTTATATGAAACTCCACATACAATATGGTATATCTAACACTCTACACAAAATATGACTTCTGGAGATGAGATTTCAAGTTTGAATTGTGTTGTATATATATATATATATATATATATATATATATATATATATATATATATATATATATATATATATATAACACTTTATATGAAGTATGATATATCTAGCACTCCACATAAAATATGCTATATTCAACACTACAAAAAATATGACCTTTGACAAGATTCAAAATTTGAATTGGGTTTTATTTTAAACATAAGCAATAACAAATTATAAATATATTGGGAATTATTTTGCTGATTTGACATTAGAAATTGAATTATTCTCTCAACGCCGTTACCAATATGCAAATTGTCAGATTCAATAGCGGACATCAACACAAACAGTATCATAGATAGGTTCATATGTCAGCGCTGACAATATACTAATGGCCGATTTTCCTAGACCACCCCTGGGACATTCGTCAGCGCCTGTATGTGCGGAAGTAACGCGTTGGTATTTTCACGCGTTATCCCATCCTACGCCATCGACAATTCGTTTCACCAATCACATATCGAGACACACACACACATACAAATACACAGATAGGAAAATGCATCTGCTCCATCCGTCCCGAAATAATATAACGTGCAGATTTATGGCCTTTCGATAATTTTATAAAGCGATTATTTTATTAAACAATACAATCGAACAAAACGCTCGAGTAATTTATGGACATCGGGAGTGAAAACGGAGCGGGGTAAGCTTTGGCCTACTACCGTGAAACGTCGAGGCCATAAATCGCGTTTATTCCAATCGGGTGTGCTTCTATGTATATTTTGCACGGAAGTGCACGAAATATTCCACGATTTTAGCGATATTATTTCAGCGAAAAAGTTCAATAAAGTAACAATTGCACGATTAGTCTGCAAAACAACATAATAATGATGGAATTGACGAATATAAAATCAATTCTACGGTGACTTTCAGTTTTCAACTGTTAATTCTCACTCAAGGTCAGTAAATCTTTCAAATTTAAAGTTGTTAACAATTTCTTTTTTCTTATTACATGTCACACTAATGTGAAAGTAACAGTCACATGTTACACTCCTGACACTTGGCGCGAATGAAAGCTAGACGTAAAAAAGTGAAACAGTAACGAGCTTTTCAAAGCGGGTAGAATGTCAATTTTCAGAAGACGAATAAATTCTTCATGTAATTTTAAATCCATGTCATATTTCTCGTTTAAAGTATAGACATTATGCTAGTGAGTTTTACAGTGAAGTTTTTTTTTTTTTTTTTATTTGCACATATACCCGCATCAACCGCTTTGGGTTATTAGCAGGGGAACATACACATAGTACATGTCAATTTAAGTTATAGCAATGGTTATAGTCGTACAATAGAAGTTTTAAGGGTTCTAGGTTGTTGAAAAATCCATTTAAATTCCCCTGAACAATAAATGCCATTTTGCTCCTTAGTTTCCTTGAGATAGTGATTCACTATCTGTATCTTCGGTAGAGTTGCTCGGCAAATTCAGTTTCCTTTTTAGTCGTGTAATTTTGTTTCTAATTGTTCTATTTTCGATTTCTGCGTAAATAAAGTTAAGTAGTTCTTTCAGCTCCTCTAAATCTTTTGTATAAAATTCGAGGATTGTTTTAGGTTGAGTCATATTGAATGCGTTCACTAGGAATTTGGATATTTCACTGAAGGTGAGTGAAAACGATGGTATTCTGTTTTCTATTTTGTTTTTAATGTTGTTAAGACAATCTATTATGTGATCTGGGGTAGCTTTTGTTCTTGTTGTTTTTTTCTCTTTAGCATTGGACTTCGGTGTTTTAAAAATTGTATCTACGGAGAGTATCTGAACGTCTGGGGATGAGGAAATCAGTCTTTTAATCCGGGGATGGTCGCCTTTGCTTTCACTTGATTCCTCATAGCCTTCCATTTCCAATGAAGGATTTGTTGTTTTGTCGGTAGAGAGTTCTAGAGATTTACGTACTGAATGTACGTCAACTGTGGTCTCAGAAGGGACTGAAAGTGCTGGGTAGTTTTCGTTTGGGAATGTAGAGGGATTTGTTACTTCGTAGATTTCATCAGTTTGCTGGGTTACCTCTTCTGGGCAGTTGGTGTATCGATGTCCAATTTTTTTGCATTTAATGCAATATTGGCCTTCTATAGATAAAAATATTCTGTAAGAGGTTTCCTCGAAGTTGAGCATGAATGAGTCAGGATACGATGCAACATCTTCTTGTTTTATATAAACTTGCCTGCGGAAGCTTAATATGTGGTTATATTCGGGTTCAATCATACCGATTTTAAGGAGAGTGATATTCGAGACTGGAGTAATTCCGAATGATTTTAGATTTTCTAAAATATGGTTATTTGGTATTGTCGGGCATACGTTAGAGATGACTAGTCTTTGGGCGGGAGTGATTAGGCGGCGGATTTCAATATTTATTCCGTTTATAGTGATGTGCTTGTGTGAGTCCATGATGTTGTTGACTATTGTTTTGTTGGTTAAGTAGATACATATTCTGTTATTTGTTATTTTAGATGCAAAAATAATATTCTTTGGTTGAACTAGTTGCCCAATAGCTTTAACGTACTCGTGTATTTTTAGTCCATCAATTGCTGTTAAAATGATTCCTTGGTCTTTTGATGGTTGTTTAAAGTTGTGTAAAGCATCAGAATACGCCGTTTGTGAAGGA
This sequence comes from Cynegetis impunctata, assembly GCA_030704885.1. NCBI lineage: Eukaryota > Metazoa > Arthropoda > Insecta > Coleoptera > Coccinellidae > Cynegetis > Cynegetis impunctata. Next base: position 252,600 of record JARQZK010001458.1, on the reverse strand, counting down.
TATTGTTTCGGAAAGGAGACTTCTTTTTCTTTTACCTGATGCATATTTGGTGATGATTTGAGCAGGCGGCTAGATGCCGGTCCTGCCCTGTTCTAGTTGCCGTCTTCGTAGCAGAGGTTATAGATGTTGATGCGTAGATTTTAAGGTTAGGAATTTCACTTTCTTGTTAAGAGTTGTAAATGTTTGAATTAATCGTACTTACAAAGAGATAAATATCTCATATGAAGCACAGATGTTTCATTTATCACTAAATATGACTGTATAATTATTCCGTGAGATTTAGTTCACAATAAAGTCGAAATATTCGAGACCGACAGAATTCATAGTTGATCTCATGAAACCAGGTCAGGAGGATACAGTGAAGTTATTGATTCTATTTTATAGATTACGTCTGACTTTGAAGTGGAGAATGTATTATAGCTTTTACATAAAATTTACTATTTATTCATATAATGATGGATCGAAATGAATAAATAAAGTGAACAATTTTTTTAAAAAATATTTATATATATATATATATATATATATATATATATATATATAATTTTTATTTATTAGATATATATATATATATATATATATATATATATATATATATATATATTTAAAGAACAAAGTTAGTAGGATTTTTGGTTCAGTTAAAAAATCTTACGATTATATATATTTCTATTTCGCACGGAAGTGCATCTAATCGTAATATTGTTTAACTGAACCAAAAATCCTACTAACTTTGTTCTTTAAATATAAATAAAATGGTTCAAGAATATAATGAAAATGACTATATATATGTATATATATATATATATATATATATATATATATATATATATCTAATATATAAAATTCTCATGTCACGGCGTTAGAAGTTAAACTCCTCCGAAATGGCTCAACTAATTCTCATGAAATTTTGTGTGCACATCGGGTAGGTCTGAGAATCGGCCAACATCTATTTTTCATCCCCTTAAATGTTAAGAGTGGTCCAAACCTTAATTTTTTTTTCAGACAAAATTTTCTGTTCTATTTTTTTATGATACAGCATTCAAAAATACATACAACTCCAAATTTTCACCCCTCTACGATCAAGCCCTATTTTATATTTGTTAAACTCCTCCGAAATGGCTCAAATAATTTGAAAGGTGCCTATTTCAAGCATATTGCGACCACCGGAGATTGTGAGATTTGGCATATAGAGAGGAAATGCATGAAGTTAAAACTCATATATGTATATGAGTGTATATGTATATATGTATAGGTATATAAAGTGTAACAAATACATTAAATTAAATTTCTGTAAAAATGAGAATTTAAAAACAATTTTCCGATGCCTTTGTCATTTTACATAATCCTTGTTAACACTCATACTACCAATTTGGAACAGATCTCATTGAAACTCAATAATTTAAGGAGTTTCTGTCAAACTGTGACCACTAGTTGAAAGAAATTAATTTACGTTAAATCGTCAATGGATTTTCTACCGAGTTGTTCTAATTTTATCCTGCTGGATATCGCGCCCTGTCCTGTAGTTCATTTTCTTGTTTTTTTTTGTTTTGGTTCAGTTTCTAAGTTTAATTTTTTTTTGGTCTTTCTCCCATTTTACTTTCATGTGGGACAAATGTTATCGGTTTTTATAATCGCGAGGAAGTCCATTCTTGTCAATTAGTTATGAGGTAAATTTTAATTAGAAATTCCTTCCTGTGAATTAACAAAAAAGTCCATCATTCACAATGCTAACAAAATTTACAATCACCTTCCAGAGGAATTGAAATCTATAACTTCCTTGGCCAATTTTCGGAAACAAACTAAATCTATTTTTCTTACTAGACCTTATTACTCTATAGAGGACTACTATTCTGAGCATCGATCGATCGATATGACTAAATTAAATAACACAGGCATCAGCTTCGATTGAGGAGGATTTGACAGTCTCGGTTCTATTGTAAAATTTGTATATATTTTGTATGGAAATGTGGTGTGATGTGTTTTTATTTCTAGGTATTACATTATTTAGTTTGTATATTTCTCGGTGATGTGTGTTTATTTTTATGTTTTACATTGTCTATTTACTAGGGGAGACCGGGTACAAAAGTAACATTTTGTACTTTCGCCTTGGTTTCTCGTTAGGTGTTATTATTTTGGTGAAATTGATTTAGCCATACATAAATTCCGTTTATGTTCTATACATTAGCCTCTCAAATTACCTTATTATTGTGTATTTTGCATGAATCACAAAAAATATAAAAAAATTGTCATTTGTTACTTTCGACCACGTTGGCGGGCCGAAAGTAACACGTGGGTCGAAAGTAACAGGGCAAAGGGGTTTGTAATGAATATGATATGACATATTTAATCAAACAAATATTCAGAGGAAAATTCAGTGTCAGTCTTCTCTATTCAGACTCGCAATTATGGCACACATATAATTCATTGACGCATTCAGTACCTATGAGACCACATTTTGCATTCGAAAGAATGTAAACTTTGCTTCAGTCGACTATTACTGAAATTTTCTTAACAAACGAGGTAGAAGCAATCTTCGTCGTCAAATTTATTTTCCTTTTCTACAACGGCGCTAGTATTTCTAGCTTAAATTTTTTTATATATCCATGCAATGTAAGTTGGCAGACATTCAATTTTTTTTGTCATGGCTCTAAGTTTTCACCATCATTAAAATTCTCTTCAGCCGCTTTTCTATAGACTTCCATGTTAGTTGTTATTCGTGCGGTGGTTATTATGCGTTGTCGCGGCATTTTGTTGAAATGAACACACACACATAAAACGTTTACTTAGAGTAAATCAATACGGGGACAAAAGTAACATGTTACTTATGTACCCATAGGGCTGCGTTACTTTTGTACCCTTCAGCATTTTTGTTAGAACATGAAAGAAAACCTTGAAACGGAACATGCTAGACAAAAACGAATTTAAGCACTGTAAAATCAATCTAATCGAGTATCAATATGCAAATATTCAGATTAATATCATCCCTTCAATACTACATAAACATTAAATAAGTAAACGTCAAAAAATTTATTTATGATTTGTGAAATCACGTAGCTTCCTCTCACACGATCTAACAGTGCGTGGCACGAGCAGCGATCGAATGCAACTGAAGGTGGCGCCACTGGCTATCACCTGACAGCAGCTAAGTAGTGTTTTGACAATTCTTTGAATCTACAGAGCATTTGTTACTTTCGACCCGCCGTTACTTTTGTACCCGGTCTCCCCTATATTTTTTGCTTTGACAATAAAGTGTATTATTTTAAAACAATAAAGCATATTTTGATTTGATGATTTGATTTGAAATATTTTTGAGTAATTTGGCAAAATAGATTTGATTTAATATCATCGCGATGAAACCGAATCTGCTTCAGATAAATCCCACGAATTTCACCATTGTACATAACTGACCGAACGCTTTTGAATCGGAATTAATCCACCACAATAATTGAAAGACAAACAGCTGACATAGAACTCAATGCATTAATTGACGTCGGATTTATACCCGGTTATAAATAGTCCTCGTTTTAGTAGGGAACAAAGCATCGGTTGCTCCACTCCGATGGCTGGAGAATTAGAAACAGCACTTAACGAAGCTAGGAATTTCGTCTCCTCCAAGAATACGGATATCTCACTTTCACCCTGTGATCGGAATAGCGGAACAATGGAAGTTATGCCGCATTATTTTGGAGGAGCAACCCTGCGCGACGAAGATCGTGGGGAGGAAGCGAGGGGGCGCCCACCCTGATTTAGACACAGAGGCGGTTGATGGAGAATTCATTGCAGGCTTTATAAGGATAAAAGGGATTGGGATCGAAACGCTGGCCTTGAAGTTAAATCGTAGGATTCGGAAAGAAAAACCTTCTACAGCAAATACATAAACACATGAGCACAAAAACAACTAGACTGGTACAGAGCTGATTCTTGAGTCAATACTACGGAATTATACGAATATACTAGGATTAAAGGAATAACCTTCGTCCAAAGAAAAATATTTCCAATAATATTAAAATTTAATTCAATTGGCTAGAGGAGTATTTTAATGATTTGGTGGCTGTGTCAATTGGCACTATCATGGCTTAAGTAGATGAGGTAATGTAACAAATTTTTTAGAAATTATTAGATATTCGTACATATGAAATTTTTTGTCGAATTCTTGAATATATTCGTACCACGTTTCGAGTTACTGCATAATACGAATTTTCGTTACAATGAACTGAAAAAATTCATTGGAAATACATGATTTACACAACCATGAAAACCTTCAGATTGATATATATATATATATATATATATATATATATATATATATATATATATATATATATATATATATATATATATATATATATATATATATATATATATATATATATATATATATATATATATATATATATATATATATATATATATATATATATATATATATATATATATATATATATATATGAATATATATATATATATATGTATATATGTATATATATATATGTATATTTACAGGGTTTGTTACGAGATTTTTATATACTCAAAATGAGTCAGTTTAATATAAAATATAGAATATCTTTTGTTTTCAATGAAAAGAAATTGGTTAGGTTGAGGAATAACCCATTGATAGAGGTTTTTTTTTTTGGAGCCATATAAATATGAGTTCATTGTAAAAATAAGATATTCCCATTTAAAAAACGAGAGTTCATTACAATTTTCAAATGACGGTTTGGAGTTATCTTTTTGAACACCCTGTATGAAGAAGTAGAATTGAATTCACCTTCATCAAATCATTTTGAACAATGTTGTAATATTCTATTGAAAAATACCCAGCCATATATGCAAAATATTAGAAAATTCATCTATGGTTACAACCATCACTTTTTTCGAATTCTAAATATTTCGAAAACCGAAAAACTTAGATACATAACATTAAACATTAAAAACGATTATACTGTGTAAATCGACAATCTTGAAAATCGATAGGTCACCTAGGTTGCCCATATTCGTAAGACACCTTGTATCGTCCTGGTGCAGATCCCAAAGATGGACCGATGCGTGATGTTTTTTCAATAAAAAAGGGAATACAAATTGACCCTTTATTGAACTGTTGTTCCAAATAAATAGATCAGCATTGGAGTTCACACACACACACACACACACACACACACATATATATATATGTATATATATATATATATATATATATATATATATATAATATAAATAGATATATATATATAAATATATATATATTTATTTATATATATATATATATATATATATATATATATATAAATATATATATATATATATATATATATATATATATATATATATATATATATATATATATATATATATATATATATATATATATATATATATATATATATATATATATATATATATATATATATATATATATATATATATATATATATATATATATATATATATATATATATATATATATATATATATATGAAAAACTTCACGGAATGAACCGCGTAAAAGATTTGAAAAATCTCGACGTTTCGGCTCGTTTTGCGAAGCCATCTTCAGGAGAAGTAAAAGGGGAATAATTCAGAATCGTGGCCTCAATCTGCCTACTCCACAAATCGAATTAGGAGGAATCGGAAACAATACGATTGCGTGGTCTCAACCTGCCTACTCCACTAACCGTACTGCTTCCTGTCAACTCTGAAGTCTCAACCTGAATACTCTTCAGAGTCAACTCACAATAGTTGACTCTGAAGAGTAGGCAGGTTGAGACTTCAGAGTTGACCGGAAGCAGTACGGTTAGTGGAGTAGGTTGGAGACCACGCAATCGTATTGTTTCCGATTCCTCCTAATTCAATTCGTGGAGTAGGCAGATTGAGGCCACGATTCTGAATTATTTCCCTTTTACTTCTCCTGAAGATGGCTTCGCAAAAGGAGCCGAAACGTCGAGATTTTTCAAATCTTTTACGCGGGTTCGTTCCGTGAACCAAGTTTTTCAAATACTTCCGACCGCGGAAATCTTTCTGAACATATATATATATATATATATATATATATATATATATATATATATATATATATATATATATATATATATATATTTATATATGGGGGCATCCATTAATTACATGAGATAATTTTGGCGATTTTTTGACTGCCCCCATGACGTGAGATGTCATGAGTTCTTGCTCGACCCCCTCTCCCCCTTCCCGAATCTCACGTGAGATTTTTTTTAAATACATATTTATTATATGAATGAGTCTATGCTAATTCTATTAGTTCAAGTAAATCAGTAATATTTTATAAAAATTTTAAAAAAATTAAGTTAATAATAAAACAAATGTTAGTCACACTTTTTTTCAGTGAAAATCATTAGTGCAACGTATTTTTATTATCAAAGGTTGTGGCATTATTTTTTTAGGAATAATATTCACATCGTACCGTATATGAAGATGAAATATTTATCCAGAAAAAAAGTATTTACTGTTAATAAATATTTATCAATAGTTAACGAATTTTTGAAAAATACTTTTTCATATTTAATAAATGAATGAATTGTTTCCAACCAAATAAATTTATTTATAGTTAATCAATTCTTCCATCAGTGCATAATTAAACCGTGATGAATATTTTAATGAATGATTTAGCTATCTTTTAGTGGAGAAACATTTTTTGCTCAAGTTAACCCAGTTTTCTCGAAATTTTATACTGTTTCTTACGAAAAAAAAAATACGTGATATTTGATGAGACCACCCCTCCCCCACGAGAGATTGAGTGAGATTTTCGTTGACCCCCTACCCCCCTAAACACATCACGCAATTAACGGATGCCCATATATATATATATATATATATATATATATATATATATATATATATATATATATATATATATTTATATATATATATATATATATATATTTATATATATATATATATATATATATATATATATATATATATATATATATAAATATATATATATATATATATATATATATATATATATAAGAAAGAGGAAGTCTTTGCTGACCAGTTAGGATAAAGCTAGGAGAAAACTCGTTGGGTACGCAGCATGCAGGAAGTATACTCTTATAACACTTTTTCCAATATTTCGACAATGTTTATTGTCACCATCAGGGAATGCTACAATATTATTACAAAGTGAAACTAGGACAAATAGTGGAAAAAACAACAATTAACTCACAGTGTCCATGAGATTGTATGCAAAGATCTTAAAACAAATTTAAACTTGACGTTAACAACAAAAGTGCACATGTTCAGAACAAAGTCAGTGAGAGTAACTTATAAATTATATATATATATATATATATATATATATAGATATATATATATATATATATATATATATATATATATATATATATATATATATATATATATATATATATATATATATATATATATATATATATATATATATATATATATATATATATATATATATATATATATACCTATATCCATTAACTTATAGTATATTAAAAATTATCTCCGGTCCTGCTCAGACGTAGCTACTTCATCCGCTCAAAGAAACACGGGATTTGGGATTCTGCCGACGCGTTTTCCTGCCGGCGGCCGGCGTAAGGGGGGCGGTGCGAGGAAGGAAATTCACTGGAGGCCTCTCTATATAAACCCGAAAAGCGCGTTATCACTCGGTGCGCCCTGGCGAGTACCTACCCTTTATCATACATTACCGATACCTGCTGAAGTGTGAAGAAAGATGTATTTTCGCCCTTTTGAGTTTAACCGGTTATACGATGCCGTCTTAAGCAGACGACGAAAATTTGATGTCGATGTTAAAAAAAGGGTTTTTTGTTAGAATATAGCCGTATTACGCTGTTCGCTGAAATTAATATTAATTTTTATTTCAACTGAACATGTACTGAATCTCCATGGGGGTATATAATTATTTGTTTCAATGTTTTGCCTGTCAACTGCATCATTTCAGTATTTATTAATTAATTTGTCTCATCAATTACATTAAAAAATTCGTTTATTGCTATATTATCGTGTAGGCATTGAGACAATAACACTGTTTTTAATTTTTTCATGTTGACATTTTTGTTTAGTTTGTTATGCTATTTCTCTTAGAATAATAATTATATAACTCATTTTTGTAGGTTTAAATCTTTGATATATATATATATATATATATATATATATATATATATATATATATATATATATATATATATGAATTTAATGAATGATACTTTTTGTCTTCGATTTCCCAAAATTATATTAAGAAATGTATAACCGATTTCGTTGTTTCAGAACAACATCTTCAGGTACAATATAATTTCTAAACTAATGAGAGATAGTATAAAATACAAAGAATTTCCATTAAAAATTGTAATTCAGTCAACATTGGTAAGGACGAAAGACGAAAACCGTTTTCGTCCATACCAATGTTGACTGAATTACAATTTTTAATAGAAATTCTTTGTATTAGTTTACAAATTATATTGTACCTGAATATGTTGTTCTGAAATAACGAAACCGGTTCTACATTTCCTAATATAATTTTGTGAATTTGAAAACAAAAAGTTTCATTTATTAAATTCATCTTACTACCCAAATATCAACAATCTACAAACATTATATCTATATATATATATATATATATATATATATATATATATATATATATATATATATATATACACGAATTTCGTGTGTTTGTTTATGCTCCCCTTGACTTCAGTGAAAAGTATATTTCAAATAAATTAAAAAAAAAACAGATATTAACAATAACCATAAACAGATAAGTAGAAAAATAAATATTTTCGCTTCGCATTTAACAACAACTTTTCATTCCACTTGTTTTATTAGTAACAAATTCATCACCTTATAACGTAGGAGGTTAATTTACATACGACTACCTTACCGATATTAGATTTACATATATAAATAGTTTGTAATTAAAACAAATTTTAACAGTTGTTCCACAATCATTTGAAATGGTGATTAATTATACATCTACATAAACATTGTGAGTCGAATTTCAACAAATCAAATCGTAAATAATATATATACGGAATGTTCACTGGAAAATATCTATTTGCCAGTTTATAACGGGAATTAGGCGTACAAATTTAATGATATGCTCGATTAATTTGTGAGGTGAATAAAATCGAAGATTTATTTTAATTAATTTCATTAAATTAAAATTGAAAAATATTTAAATATCGATAAACTTGAGAAACTTTGGAAGAAAATTTAATTTCTCTTCTATGGTTCGTTAAAATTCTATGTTCACGAAAATGTTCTTTCTTGTTGAAGATTATACTTAATAGATATGAATTGAGTAGGTGGGTATGTCTTTGATATCAGAAGTACTGAGGAAAATGAATATTCCTATTATTTTGTCTTTATGAACTTTCTATAATTTGAGTTAGTAGATAAGTCACATTATTAGTTAGAAACGAAATAATACCATGTTTTTTAAGGATATTTACACTCAAATACTTCCCAGGGTGACACACGACTCTGAAGAAGCCTTTGTAGGGTCGAAACGTACGTCACCATGTAATGAGATTTAATGTACTTATATCGTTTTCTGAGGACCTATCAACGAACCACCCTGATGGTCTTAAACAGAAACCAGAGAAATTTTATTATTTCCACATAAACTCCAATACCTTACCGTCATGGCATTTTGCGTCACATTATGTAAATTTCTGAAGAGGAATTCGAGGAACGGGAATATGAGCTTTTGTAAATGTTCATTTATTGTCTCGAGTCTGAGGGTTTCTTTTTAGGGGATCGTAAATCAAAAAATTTCTGTGTACTTTTTCAACTTTCACTTTGTGAGTAAGAGAGTACCAGATAAACGGCGAATTTTAATATGGCCTCTTCTTTTCATCTTTTTATGCCATATTTATGCTCTAGTTGCAGAGTCGGATTCAGGAGTAAAATATATTTTAATGAAATCTATACTTTTTCGCAAAACTATGAAACATTTTCACTTCTACTATCATCAGAAGTCGACAATAAGCATATTTAATAACCAAGTACATCATCAAACTAGTTAATTATAAATGAATAAATTTTTCTCATCAAGAATAAAAGTATACCGTTATCGATTTATTCAAGAATTTTCATAATCAGGAAATATAAACTTAAATTACTAATTAAGAAACAAAAAAATAATTATGAACATTCCTATTGTTCCTATTTAAATTAATATTTCAGTATATGAATTACGATTAGGCCTAAGCGAAATTATATCGAAAAATAAATTAGATAAATTTGTATAATCTAACAACATATCTACTATATTCACAGTTAAAAACGGATTTATATATGTAGAACTTAACGTATTTAAGAGTAAAAAATTGGTCTTATAGAGTTTCATCTACCACCAAAAATGTTAATATTAGAACACTGAAACATAAAGAATTTAAAACTCATATTCTAAACAAAAAAATAGCAAAATATATAATGAACAAAGTGAACTGAAATTGAAACTGTTATGGTATATCTACAAAGATACAGTAGATGACATTCATTATTGTGAGTACAAAAATGTGCAAACATCAAAACACAATCAGTCATTCAGTAAAAGTATGTTTAAGCTAATAATAACAATCAAATTATGTCAAACAAAAACTTTATGAATAATTTAGATCACATTGGCTTTATATTAATTGTTATAAGGTCACTAATAATGGCTATAATCATAACCTTAAATATCGGAAGAAGACATGATCAAGAACTGACGTACTACATTTAAAATATGTTTACTTTTTTTTTCGTTTGAGATTGATTCACATTAAGTAAAGGCTTGTAGTTTTCAATTAAATTAAGACGCATTTTAGATATAACGTACCTATATTATATGTTTTTCATTCCAAATTATGATATTATTAACTAGGTATATAATAGTAATTATTGAATATTTGTTTGATGTTTATTCTACATTTACTATCGTAATATGACAAACGTGTTCTTAATACATTCATATCAACATACATTTTAATGTTTATCCTAAAATGTCGTTCAAACATAGTAGATTTAGCCCCTAATGAAGAAAGAATATAAACAAAGGTATGAGCGATAATATAAAAATCCTTTCCTGTTTGTGTGTTACTAAAATGCTTTAAAACGTAATTTTCCAGAGTTTTTATTCATTTATTTTTACTTTAAACATAGGCGCAGGCAAAGACGCCTCTCAGCACTATGACGTACGTTTTGAACATCTTTGCTCTAATAAACTTTCTTTATAGCGTAGACCACGGATAAATTAGAGGGAACGTTGCTTACAACACTGACATTCAAACAGTTTATATGTTAAAGTTAATTTGGACATAAAATTTGATAATAGTTATTGATATTGAACGAATCAAAATACTCCCAAAATATAAAAAATTATTTTAATATAACAATAACAATTGCCATCTTATCCAAACTTAAAATTTTTTTGAAGAAGTTTTGCTTGATAAAATTAAAAATTAATGCATTGCTTACTGATCTATAAGGATGAAATATAAGTGAATGTGTGTGAAAACTCAACTGACAAACATATTTTAACATTCAAAAGATAAGGAGTTCATCTCTGTACTTCTTCTTTTGTTTGGCGAAGGGCATCAAGAAACAAGAAGACTTTAAACGTTTTACAACCTCTCGCGGCAGATCTAGAAGACGAGGGACAATCTTTTTTCTCTAGCAGGCTCCCTCTCCTCAACAAATTTCACTCTATTATCGTGCTGCTTTCTCGGTGAGGGAAAGTTTTCTTTGCCGCGTCTTTAAAAGACCATTTTGCCAGTAACTTTGGGGCTAAATCATAATTGTGGCCTTGTTTACATGATTCGGCCCCAGTGGGGAATGGTATTTTTACGTTCGTACCCACTTCCTCATTTCTCTCACGACAAAAAATGTTTTTTTTTAAACGGGCGATTATATATAAATGAGGATGAATAATTTTTTGTTGTCTGTGTTATGTTCATGCTATTATTTATTCAATACGATTGAATTAAAGTGAATGATGTGAAATAGTAATTAAACTCTCTTGTGAGCATAATTTCAAATTTGTTACATCAATGGTAGGTATATCTAAACGTCATGTTTTAATATCGAATACTTCAACATTATATATATATATATATATATATATATATATATATATATATATATATATATATATATATATATATATATATATATATATATATATATATATATATATATATATATATATATATATATTTATATATATATATATATATATATATATTCATACCGGTGATGCCATAGAAAACAGCTACTCAAATCATACATGAAAATATAAAAAATTGAACCATACTTACATTTTAGTGTTTGAAAATACGTGATTTATGTATTGAGTAGAATTCGAATTTGGATAAAATAATCTACAATGCTCTTTCTTTTTGTAGTCCTTACCTATAACAAAAAGAATAATACTGTTAGTTTGAAGTATTTTCTGAATTCATCAGGCTAGAGCACATAAGAAGTATATCTTCTATCAGATATTTCAAGGAGTATGGTTTCTGTTCTTGAAGAGATTAAATTAATGAAATAATGATATTTTTATCACAAATAGAAATAATATATCACCAAAGTATCTTTTCATATTTAATACCTATATGGGTACATATATAAAAATATGTCAACTGAAAATTCAAGACCAATGACGATAAAGTCCAGAGAAAATGGAAAATGAAGGAACAATAGTTAGTACAAAATAATATATATATATATATATATATATATATATATATATATATATATATATATATATATATATATATATATATATATATATATATATATATATATATATATATATAATGTATATAGAGATATATATATATATATATATATATATATATATATATATATATATATATATATATATATATATATATATATATATATATGTTATATCGTATGTTTTCTCGGATGGTGGAATGAATCAGAGAAAGATTCCGGGGTTCAATCCGATTTCGGAAGTTTTGTTGGCGCTGAGAAGCACCGTTTGTTTCACGACGTTTCGCCAAAGGCCATCAAAAAACAAGAAAATCCAATAAAAACATCAAAAAACAACGCCGAAGAATCCAGACAAAAAGCAGTACTTCCATACGTAAAAGGAATTACAGATAAAATTGGAAGAGTCTTGAGGAAAAATAACATAACACCAATATTTAAACCCCAGAAAACAATAGCCAATATACTTGGAAACCCGAAAGATAAAATCGGATTAGAAAACCACGGCGTCTACAGCATACCGTGTGCAGACTGCGGCCAAACATACATAGGACAAACGAACAGAAAAATATCTGCAAGAATACAAGAACATAAAAATAGCGTCAGAAACAAACAAACAACATCAGCCCTGTTTCAACATCATCAAGCAACAGGCCACAGAATCGATTTTGACCGATCAAGAGAAATAGCATCCATAGAAAACTACAGGGTCCGTACCATAAGAGAAGCTCTAGAAATAGAAAAATCCGGACACCTAAACAAACGAGACGATGCATAAAACAACACAAGACGTAAAAACTAACATCGAGGAAGAAAGTCAAGAAGTGAGGGGGCGGAGCCTATGCAGCGAACCGGCCAATCAGAAAACGAGACCAGCCAATGCCAATAAAACCGAGCTACAAGCAGAGGCGAACAGTAGTTGCCGTCGAGTCACCAGACGTACAGCAGCACTTGGAAATGCCAAATGAGATTTTGGCGAAACGTCGTGAAACAAACGGTGGTTCTCAGCGCCAACAAAACTTCCGAAATCGGATTGAACTCCGGAATCTTTCTCTGATATATATATATATATATATATATATATATATATATATATATATATATATATATATATATATATATATATATATATATATATATATATGTATATATATATATATATATATATATATATATATATATTAATATATATAAATATATATATATATATACAGGGTGTTCGGCACATAAAGCATATTTTTTTGAGTTATTCTTAGGGTCATTTGCTACCTTCTCTTTTTGGACCCTTGGTCCTAAAACTCATGGTTAAGGAGATATAATTTTTATGATTTATTTCCGAAATTTCCCAAAATTCCGCCTTTGAACCCTCATAAGTTTTTAATTAATGCCTGTAAAAGTCCAAATTTTTCAATTGAATATTCTGTAATGTGTGTTTGTTCAAAAAATTGATAGTTTTCATGCAACTGTAGGTACCAAGGCGTAAACGAGGATTTTTATTCCACAAAATTAGTTATTTTTAAAAAATTCAATGTTGAAAAAAGTAAAAACAATCTAGAGCTTCACTTTGCTTTGAAAACTTCTCATTTTTGCTTCAAATTAAGGATATTCCTTCAGAAAGCAGAAATCGTTCGGAGGAAAATAATTTTATTTTTATGATCGTTTATTTGAACAAAAGTTAAATTTTGTTCGAACTGTTCATGCATGTCTGGCACCTCTTTCTTACTTCAGCCGTTACGGTTGCTACTTATTTGTTGAAGCAGAAATATTTCTCTTTTTTGTTCGATCAAAATGTGATTTTATGATCGTTTATTTGAACAAAAGTTACTACTTCTACTATTTAATACCTGTCTGCTCCCTTGCCACACATTTTGTTCGAAAAAAAGAAGCTTTCTGATTCAACAAAAAAAATTTTTCCCAACAAAATGTGCTACAACAAAAAACTAGTTACTTTAACGGCTGAAGTAAGAAAAAGGTGCCAGACGTGCATTAGAAACAAAGGAGAACAGTTAGAACAAAATTTATTACTAGAGAACAGTTATATATTAAATTATTGTTAGTAGTTTAACTTTTATTCAAATAAATATAATAAAATATGAAATAATATAATAAAATCGTTAACGATGACAAAGTATGTATCCTTCTTGCACGCTCATCTTGATGTGGGTATACAAGCAACTATTATATAGAATCGAACGCTAAGTGCCATATTCCAGTACATTAATCAAGACCGCAATAACAACTGAGATTGCTCCACATTACTCTGTCTTCGTCATTATAAATTAGAAATGGCAAAGTTCTCGCACGAAATTCCGTTAATTACACCGACAATTTCACAGCGAGAAATGAAATAACTTTCTTCGAAAAAACAAAAATTCAAAATGATATATTGTGGAATCATAGCCATGCAATTAATTTGTCTATCGCGTGAGATTAATTGGTTATTTATGATGCATATAATAACTCAGCAAAGGCATGAATGAATCGGTTGAGGAAGCATTTCTTCCTGACCACCCAAACGTAGTATTGTTGGTTATTTCACTCTTCTCGTAAATTTCTAATTTGATAATTTCAATTCTCATTTTATACGCCATTGTTGTCAAGTTGGTTATACATCATTCTCATTCAGAAACATATAATAATTGTTTATCCAAAATAGATATTGTTGGTGACAACTTAACAATCCCCTTCAACTTGTCCAGTTGATATTTATGATGGTTATAACTGTTAGGTATAAAAGTGATTATTTTTTTCGTATAATTTTCAACCAATCAGAACGATCAATTTAGTTAAGGTACCTTGTATAATTTCGGTAATATCTGATTATACATAGAGTAGCTCTACCAATCGAAAACTAACAGGAACGTCAAATTTTGACGTTTATCAATAACTGTTCAGAAATGAGTCGATTCGGAGATTTTTACTTAATATACTCAACTAATAATCGTATCAAATACAATGCGTACTTCAAAATAAATACGGTTATACATCTCAAACTTCCTGTATAATTACAGATCGTGTCAGTTTGACAGAATAATCCTCCCGCTTCGCGATCGGGATATTTAAACTGTCAAACTGACACTTTTTGTAATTATGCAAGAAATTATATAACTCATTAATTTGTGAATAATTTTTAGTATGAAACATAGAGAACTCTAGTAAGGATTGTCCACTAGTACCTATATATTATTTTTATGGAAATTTTGGATCTATAATCAAAGTAAAAAGAACTAGTTTATAATTAGGAAATATATTTTTATATTATATATTTATCTGTTGATTTAATAAATCAGGCAAATTATTCAACCTGTTTAAGTACTCAATGAAACAATTTTTTTCGTATCACCTCAATTGATAGAATATATGAAAAAAAGATACCTACTTATATTTATAATTTATTTTGTATTAATATCGCAATTTGTTAATTATTAAACGCTTAATATAAATCCAGTTTTGTTCATTTACTATTCATTGGTTATCCAATTAACATCTCCTATAAAAAGTTCCATCAAAATTACTGTTTCAATTAATAATTTTTTTTATTATTTCTACTTCATTTTTTTTTTATTGACTGTGCATATACATTTTTATTTAACTATGGTGAAGATCCTTGTAAATGAAAGAGTTTACTACCCATATATAATGATAAGTTTACCTAATTCATTATAACAATGGTCAATTTATTCCAGAAAGTTTATATCTCAAAATAATTTGTTTGTTATTTCAATAACATTACATCGTAAAACTTTATGATTCAAAAATTCCCGTGATTATTATGATCTGTATGCATATAAATGTCATCTAAACTAAAAAATGTTCAATTAGAATATATTAAATTAGAAACGCTAACTACAACATGGTTAAAGTAATACATTTATCATATTAACCGGTAATTATTAACAACATTCCCCCCAGCTCACTTGGTATTTAATATTGTTTTTTCTCTTCAAGATTTTAATAGTTTCAGTTTAAAAAATTTGTTCATTTTATATATAAAATTTTATTCATGTTTTTGCGAAAAAAGAACAATTCACAATTGATAATGCTTATAATTGTTATTATTCAGAAAAAATATTACTTGGTTATGAAAATAAACAAGCATTTGATTCTATATAATTGATTTTGTGTTTTTCAATATTTTTATAATTTTAGGTTTATCTGAATTGTTCAGTTTACATAAATAATTTTAATTGTGTTTTGGCCTGTTTGTACAAAGTAAATGATAATCTATATGATTATTATTAAAAAATATGTCTTTTAAAATACTTTCGATGATAAAAGTATTTATATATATATATATATATATATATATATATATATATATATATATAAATATATATATAAGTATTTATATATATATATATATTTATAAAAGTTATTTGTTATATTGTTGTTTTCAGGTGAATTTAATTTTAGTTTGAGTATTTTCAATTTTTTATATTTTTTTTCTCTAATTTTAGTTATGTATTAAATTCAAATTATTTTTCCCTAGTTTTCTTCGAATAAAAATATCTTGTGATAACAATTTGCTCAATAACACCAAAATATGAATTAGTTATATTAATATCAAAGTCTATGCGGTAGGTAAAAATAAAAAACAATTCACGTTTTACATTGCATCAGACAATGGTGGACAATTTATCAATTCAGAATATTTAATTAGAATCAGCGGACAACGGATTCATAGAGATTTATGCGCAGGAAAACGACACGCTAACTTCAAAATTGATTTAATTAAAATTTTGTCACTACCCCATGCAACAGCGAGAAGCTGAAAAAGGGACACAATGAGTAAAAGTAAAAACGTCATGAATATTTAAAACCAGAATGATTATGCTGCTGAATTTTGTGAATAGAATGGTATCAAAATGTTTCGCAATATTTCATGTATTATGAAGGAAAATGTAATATCATCTCAGAAAGATATATTGTCTTGATTCTCACATTTTAGATAATTTTTTTTTCAAAAGTGATGAGATACTCAAAAGTAAGTATTGTAATTTCAGAAGAACCGAAGATAATGGAACCTTTGCGTTAATATTAAATTTAATTTAACTTTTTTTTCCAAATCAATCACAATAAAAAAAAGAAATATAAAATCATTAAATTTGGTTTTTAAAAATATGAAATTCAAAATTAAGTATTGTAATTTCAGAAGAACCGAAGATAATGGAACCTTTGCGTTGATATTAAATTTAATTTAACTTTTTTTTCCAAATCAATCACAATAAAAAAAGAAATATAAAATCATTAAATTTAGTTTTTAAAAATACGAAATATTTTGTAACAGTTCCCAAGTTTCGAAACTGTTGCTTAGTTTAAGTAACGAATCTGTTTTCATCGAAATGATTTGTGAAAATTACAAGAAATTGAATGAATTTAAGTGAATGAGAAGTAAACAACAAAATATGTATTTGTCTTCAAGTTTTAGTATGAATTAAGATAAAAGAATAGTAACAAATATCTTCCTTGAGTTTTTTATACAATAATATATAAATTACTTGAATAATTTTTTCCGAACGGAATGCATCAACTTGTTGATTAAAATGATTAAATAAAATGATTAAAACTCAAAATTTTATTCAATATTATTGAAAATACATGAATAAAAATTAGGTTCAACAAACTTTTCAGCGAGATACACCAATTTAAAATTCATTAGCGAAATTGCTCCTTGTTTTTATTTATAGTGGAATTTTTACTGAAACTTTGATCACATGTGAGATGCTAATAAAGTGTTGTTTAATTCCTGGCTAACAAAGCAGAGTATCGAAAATCCTATATGAAATACAACATATCGATGAATTCTTTTGAAACAGCACTACAAAATAATTAGTGTTATTGTTCAAGAAGAAGCACATTCGCAAAAAATTCACATAGCTCTACAAAAATTAAAATTTTGAATAGGAAAATGAGTATACATATTTATTGCAACTAAGACATTTGAATTGTCTAAAAAGCTTTGATTTAGACGATGAAATGTTTAATAATAAATAAACTAACACCATCAAAATTGATTAAAAAGATCCAAGCAACCACAAATATATTTCATTCTTGTCAAAAAAAATATGACAAATAAATTGGAAATATCTCTTGGTGAATATTGTTTACTCACCGTTTTTAAATCGAAGTTAATCAATATAACGTGATGGGGTACAAGTGTTTGGTTTCCTTTTCCTACGTAACATTTTACCAAAATCCGAAACCGAATAAAACCGTTCAAGTACGTAAAATTCAGCAGATCATTATGTTTTATTTCTCATGTAACTTTCATCGTAATAATCATCACCGATTCCACGTGGAAGCTCGCAGTAAGATACAAATTCGAGCACAAATTAACCGCACGTTCATAACTCGATATCAACTTTAAAAACCCGTATTTGCAATTAATACTTGGGTGTCAACTTAATAGCGATACTTCCCCTCTACCAATTCTAAACAATGAGTCCCCTTCGGTCTACGAGTACGAGAGCGCTGTAAGAGTTAAAAGAGTAGCGACGAGACGACAGTGTCATCTGAGGAATACCAGTTGAATATATCTCCGCGGTTTATTACGGTCTCGACGAAACATATACTTGACATCTCTATAATAATGTCGCAGAAACGACCAGTTTTTGCTCGATCATCGATTTGTATCTCGATTGAATGCAACCTGAATGACAAATTGTAATCGCTGGCCACAAAAAGTCCAACAAACGCCGGTGCCTTTTTGTCAGGCTCCGTGTGTTTTTATACGCGGCTATGAAATTCAACGGGAATGCTCAATTCGCAGCACATGAAGAAGTTAGATAGAAAGTTACGATTCTGGCTACGAAGCACGATTTATCGAGAAGGTACAATACGGAAAACGTCTGACACCACTTATATTTTCGAGGGACCAATTTTTTTCGTGACCGTCTTCGTCCTTATGACCGTAGACGAAGAGTTTTGCATACACAGGAAAACGGCGAACGGAAAAGCGAGAAGCGGGGCGTAGCGACGTCGCGTTACTGTGGGTGAATGAGGATGCTGGAGCGTCGACGATAATCCGGCACTTGTGTTAAAGCGTCGCGGCGGCTATGCTCATGCGTCCCCTCTCGACGTCGCTGCCCGTTCTTTTCTACTTTCTCGTCTCGGTTGCACAAAGGCATTCGAATATATCGAGGGCGTTTGTGTTTATTCCCCGAACGTATCTAGCAAAGCTGTCGGTCCATGACCATTCGGAAAACTTACATTGAATTGTGCCCGGTGATGGCGTGCGTAAGGAAGAAATTCTGATACAGGAATGATAGATGGAATTAGGTTTTATCGACAGTTGAAACTGACTTTTAGCAAAGTTGTTCGCGTTTTAATTAATTTTTGAGCTAGTCCTAAAAATGTGTAACAGTAATTATCGCACGTTACACTCCAGACAATGAAAACTAGGACTAAAAATGTGTGACAGTAAAGGTGTCAGCTGTATTCGTATAATATATATATATATATATATATATATATATATATATATATATATATATATATATATATATATATATATATATATATATATATATATTTATATAATATATAAATATATATATATATATATATATATATATATATATATATACCAAATTTCAACCCTGTACCTGAATCTGCAGAAGCTGTGGAGTTTGGCAATTTTTCCAAACCCAAAATCGGTTGGAAAAATTGAACCAAATTTCGATAAGACGAAAACAATCCCAGGTACCAAATTGCAGCTCATTTGACTCAAAGAGAGCTACGTACAGGAAATATATATATATATATATATATATATATATATATATATATATATATATACATATATATATATATATATATATATATATATATATATATATATATATATATATATAGATATATATATGTATATATATATATATATATATATATATTTATAGGTATAGGTATATACCTTACCCAATTTTCTTATTATACAAAATACTTTTCCTTACTGATTTACAGGGTGTTTCATTTAAATTATGAAAAATGAATTTTGTTCATTACCTACTTTAATGCTGCTTGATATTTCTTTATGATATGATGTTTATATTACGTAATACATGCAATCGTATGACAAAAAACACCGACATGACTCGTACATAAAAATCAAAAGAATTGTGTAGCCATATGTTCAACGTTAAATATCTCGAAAAATAGTGGCTCTAGCGTTACGAAAAAAGAGTGCCTTATTTACAGAGAAAATATTGGAGAATCGAAAAATTATACTAATATGACAATTCTGCCAGTGGCGTAGAATTTAGGAAACGAGAACTTATCCCGTGCCCCTGCCGTACGTCACTGGTGATAGCGGAAAAGTCTTCTTTACTTTTATCTGATGTGTCCCAAAGTAATTCAAATTACTGCCAAATATCATAATGAAATATCAAGCAGCATTAAAGTAATGAACAAAATTCATTTTTAATAATTTAAATGAAACACCCTGTAAATCGGAAAGGAAAAATATTTTGTACAAGCAAATTGGGTTAAATAGTTAGATCTTCATATTTTGAGCTCAAAATTTTTCTGTTAAAATATTCACACATATTAATGAATCTAAATATATATATATATATATATATATATATATTTATCAAAATATTTATATAAAAAAATATACACATATAAATATATATATATATATATATATATATATATATATATATATATATATATATATATATATATATATATATATATATATATATATATATATATATATATATATATATATATATATATATATATATATATATATATATAAAGCTTCAATGGAGAACTTAAAGATATTCAAATTTTGTTTATTTTTTGCTCGTGCAGCGAATGTTTTCCCACGCCGTAATAAATTGGAAAATTTAATT
The DNA here is from genome assembly GCA_030704885.1 of Cynegetis impunctata. Taxonomy (NCBI): domain Eukaryota; kingdom Metazoa; phylum Arthropoda; class Insecta; order Coleoptera; family Coccinellidae; genus Cynegetis; species Cynegetis impunctata. Next base: position 231,002 of record JARQZK010001458.1, on the reverse strand, counting down.
AACTGCAATCACAGTTCGATTGGGGTATGAAAACTGACAGATCGAGTGCAATCTTACGGTTAGGCGATCTGTGGAATGACCAGCGCTAACTTTAATAACCCACCTGATGACCTTATAGGTTTTCAAATAGGTACTTGCCGTTATTTTCTCGAGATCTCATTATGAACTTCTCATCACGGCAATGCGAAGATTCTTATGGATTTAATCCGTTCTTAGTTGCACAGTCTTGCCGGATTTGTAACTAGAAGCGAATCATTACTACTTTATACTCACTATACATATATACTTGTCTTCGATAAAATTTTTCATAAAGTTCAAAAACAAGTGATTGTTGAGGTTGAGGGTGATATAGACGTACATTATTACTAATTACGCCTTGTAGATCTATATTATATATCAGCTTTGAAATTTCAAACGACACTCTGAATTCTTAAAAAAATGAACATCTTACGATTTGTATCAAGAAAAAATGTTTGTATATTTATTATTATTTTGTATATAATATACAGCATTTATCAAGAAAATCAAAATTTCTTAAAGTCTGACTAATAACAAGACAATTAAGCTGTCACTTATTTTACATTAACAACACAAATATAAAAGCATTTCTTTTAGTCAATTAGACCTTCTCAATAAATAATGAGCAGTGGACAAATTCTTAGTATGATGATGTGTTAATTGATAATAGATAATTAGAGTTCATCAAAAACTCTGTATTTTTAAAAGAAAAAGAATTTCAGAGAAAAATAGTTTAGTCATTATTTCCCCGGAATTGTTAGCTTCATAAAAAATGTTCACCTGTAAAACTCGTTCCTAGAATATATTATTATGTTGATAAGAGTTCCAAGATGTCATTCAATTATATATTCAAATTTGTAGAAATCTATAGGATATCTTGAAGTCTAGAATTTGAAATTAATTTTCTTTGGAATAATAATAACGCCTCAACAGTTTTTTCAAAGTTTATTCCGGACACTTTTTCCGCCTTGTTAATCTAATATGGAAAAAATAAATAACGTAGTTTCCGTCGGAATTTTAATTAATTAGATTATGAGATCCCCTATTTCATTGTTTGTAACCAAATTTATGTATCCTTCCGATGACTTCTGTTTTTTCTCTACCGAATAGCTATTTGTTCTGTTATTCGTGTTAAAATTATGATTTTCTCCATTTTTTATTTCTCTGATTTAAAATTATCTATTTCCGGACAAAATATAATGTTATATACGTTCAGAACTGCTTTTGAGTTGTTCATTATCTTGAATATAATTTATGTTTCAAATTCATGAACTGCAAGAAGAAAATTAAGTTACGTAATTTATATATATATATATATATATATATATATATATATATATATATATATATATATATATATATATATATATCTATATATATATATATATATATATATATATATATATATATATATATATATACACATACATATATAAGAAGTATTGCTATAACTTTTGAATTATAAAAATGATTGGTCATGATCATCTATATTTCGGTCCTCAGTTTAGGACCTTCGTCAAGATGCTAAAAGGTTAAATACTCAAACATTATAAAAAATGTGAAGTGCGGAAGAGCCACAAAATATATACAATCTATAGAGAAAACAACTTACATGTGACAAGTTATGAAACGATTGGCAACATTCGAAAAATACAGCATAAACCGCCAACAAAATCAAAACTACATAAAAAACAGTATCGAACATCCACAAGGTTAACATCTCAATAATAGAAACAATTTCAAAAAAACCAAAATGTAAAAATTAAGTCAGGTTGTGTAGTAGCTGACACTTCCGTCCTGACAGACTCATATATTTATATATCAGAGATAAAAAATTGAATATTATTTATATATTTATATATATATATATATATATATATATATATAAATCTATATATATATATATGTTGAATTTCAGGTTCTCGCGGAGATAATCTGGTTGTCTGGTTTCCCGGGTTTGTATCCTCGTATAGGCTTCGTCTTAGTTGAAGTCTGCTCGACGTTTCGGCAAAATCACATTTGCTATCTTCTTTTAGCTCTTCTTGGTCGGAGTGTATACACTGCACTCTGCTGGCAACGTCGATCTGACTTCATCTACGAAGAAGTCCATACGCCGATACAAACCCGGGAAAACCAGACAACCATATATATATATATATATATATATATATATATATATATATATATATATATATATATATATATATATAATCTCTTGATAATTATTAGCAATAACAGGCTGGTTGAATCTGAGATCTCTCGGATGGAATTAATCGCCTCCGTGGCAAAGTTTGACCAAATCTCCCATACCGGAGAGTTCAAACAATAAACCACATATAAGTGATTTTCTTCCATAACAGAGGATTTTTTTATAAAAATTTCATTAAAAACGGCTACTTCCATATAAACGAACTATACCGATAATTTTTGCTTTACTTGTTTAATATTTTCCCAAAACTAATTTTCTTTTTTAATGTTAATTTACTCTTTCTGAGATCTCTCGGATGGAATTAATCGCCTCCGTGGCAAAGTTTGACCAAATCTCCCATACCGGAGAGTTCAAACAATAAACCACAAATAAGTGATTTTCTTCCATAACAGAGGATTTTATTTATTAAACTATTTTCATCTCCAAATTTTCAATCCAATACTTAGCTACGCCGTTCTGATGAGGACCAAAGAGTCCGAAACACGTGTCAACGGCTGCTTCCATATAAACGTTCTATACCGATAATTCTGCTCTACTTTTTTAATATTTTCCCGTGACTAATTTCTTTTCTGTTAAATAAATAGTACCCTATTATTATTATTTTCGAACATTACATAGGTAAAGGTTTCTGTAGTTTCCCTTGCCTTCTAATGATAACAATTTTGAATGTTAATATTAGACTGAATAGCACGTAATAAATAACAAATTTTTAACAAGACAGATCAATCTTATCTATTCAATTTTTTCAAGTCAATAAATGTCAAAGAATTTTCAATTTTTTTCAAAAGTTTTGAATAACTATGAATGTCGTAGTGAAACGTCAACTCATTAATTAAATCGAGTTTTTTAAGATTCAACCAGCCTGTTATTGCTAATAATTATCAAGAGATTAAAAATAAATCACAGGCAACAACAATTTGAATAAATATATATATATATATATATATATATATATATATATATATATATATATATATATATATATATATATATATAACTGCGATATACAGGTACTACTAATAAATAAAATGCTTATTAATTTTCACTAATTTAGAGTGTAGCTAAGTCGCGGTACATTGAACCATCTTCAGGTACAAATAGAAACTATAGGTAAATGTTCAAATTGAAGTATTATATAGAATTCTTAAAACACAGGTTGTATTGAACAAATACTGAGTAAAATAGAAAAGGATTATACCTACTAGCAATTTTATTATTTATATAAAAAAATTATTATGAAAAAATACGTTGCAAGTATCATATTGAGTATTTAAAACATTCAAAAGAGGAGAATTATTCATTTCAATCTATTCATTCATTAAATCGTGAGAATTTTTACGCCTGTTAATTTCCAAAGATTCCTAGAAATTCAATTCTTATTTTGCATATGTAAAATTGCAAAATTTTAATTAAAAAATTATTCTCTTCTATTAAATGAGTTGCATAATTAGATGAAGTTTTTTTATCTTCAGAAGGTAAGTAGTAAGTTTATGTTCAGATATTCTGGTTTTGAAATTTGGAAATGTTTTGCTACCAACAACCACATTTTAGTTTATGAACGTTTGATTTTATTTTTTTCCCAATTCTGGATTAAATATTTTTTATAAAGCTAGTTTTCTGAATTTTTGTATATAATATTTAATTTATGATGACTTATATTAGTTTTTTAAAAGGGGAAACAATTGATTTATTTTCAGTTATTGTTTTTTCATTTTTCGAGTGGATTAAATATTTATATATATATATATATATATATATATATATATATATATATATATATATATATATATATAATTTGTATGAAAATTTGTATGAAATATATATATATATGAAGTGAACTAGGACATTTATTTGAAACTAATCAAACAAACCTCCTAGCGGAGCTGGTTATACGAGTTCACGAAACATCGAAATGCCTCCATATACCTTGGATGGTGTATGTTAGAAACATTAAGTTGTTTATCACAATCAACGGAAATAATAGACAGTCTGTTTCGCCCTTATTTGAGGCTCATCAGTATCATCCATCGAAAGTGATAACCAACCAAATATTTCTAACGGCGTTATATTTTCCTTCCAGTGATTATATGGCATATAAATATGAAACAGCGCCACCAGTCGGAAACAAATGAACCACATCTTACAAATAGAAGAAAACATTTCGGCAACGAGAACTCGTACGTCCTGACACCCGAAGGTGGTTACTATATTCGCTAAGCAAGAGTAAAGTTGATACATCAATTCGATGTATTTCAACATTCACACGCCGCAAGTAACAAGCGCTCCAATTTTATCCCTTTTACAGGTAGCAAATGAATAGAAAACAGAATTCTTCGTGTTATCGATACACGTTCGTGGCAATAAAATGAAGTGAACTAGGACATTTATTTGAAACTAATCAAACAAACCTCCTAGCGGAGCTGGTTATACGAGTTCACGAAACATCCGAGGTATATGGAGGCATTTCGATGTTTCGTGAACTCGTATAACCAGCTCCGCTAGGAGGTTTGTTTGATTAGTTTCAAATAAATGTCCTAGTTCACTTCATTTTATTGTAACGAACGTGTATCGATAACACGAAGAATTCTGTTTTCTATATATATATATATATATATATATATATATATATATATATATATATATATATATATATATATATATATATATGAGGATAGAATGTTTGAAAAACCCCGATTTCGAAGTTTTTTCTTTCAGGAACAAAGAAATCACTTTCGAGAAATCACTATTCAGTTGTAGTGATTCCATAGTATCTGAAATAAAATGATATTTTCGGACTCCAAAACCTGTTAATAAATTACTTCGCGGTTCGTCTGAAGATAGATACATTCGACTGCTGTGATGTAACGTGTACGAAATGACGTAGCGGTGTTTTTACATCCTGCGTTTCACACATGCCGGGAAACTAGTCGAACTCAGACCGATGTAGGGGCTCCTAAAACTGTCAGTGGGGATCGTAAAGCTTTCAGTCGGAGATTTCTTTCAGCTTCATCCGACTACTGAAAAGGCTGAAAGATCGCCTTCGAGTCTACTTTCAATTTGTTTCACATTATTAGACATTTATTACTGATATTCGTTTTGATAGATCGCGAATTTTAACTAATATGTTTCTCGTTTATTTATATTGTTTATTGAGTATGTGTTTAATAGTATATGAATACGGTTTATCAAATACTCACTTGGATTCAATGTCTGTTTTATTTCTTTTCATTTGAAATGATATATTGAAAGTATATGAAGTGTGTTTATTTTTATATCTTACTATTTCTGATGTTGAAAATGAACATGAGTTTTTAATTTACCACAGACAATCTCATACAAATATCACAATTCAAAATAACTCATAAATTTCGGTTCGGATAATTAATAGTTCATTATCCGAACCAATTATATAATACTTATCAACCGATTGCTCTTCTATTTATATCTCTGATATCTTCTAAGATCTAAGATATAAATTTTAATGATGTTAAGGGCAGTTTTGATCTACATGAAATGTACAACCTATCTAATGTATTTAATTGGATAAAGAATAATACTGTATCGTATAATATATATATATATTTCTTCGTCTTTTCACTTTCTACAATTAGTCCATTAACACCATCACGTTTATTGTTTAATTGTTTATTGTTTAATTGTTTAATTGTTTAATTGATTACATTGTTTACATTGTTTAAATTACATTCTTTACATGTATTCGTATACTAGTTATACATTACTATTACTATTAGATAGAATTTTAATTACAAAGAAAATTTAAAAACATAAAAGAATGCTAGATTCATAGACACTTGATAAAAATTCAATGGCTTTTATTTGGCACCTAGGTTAGAGAAACCTGTATGTGCCATTTGAATAGGTCTTAGAGGTCTAAAAGGAGATAGAGTTATAAGCAATAAGTCTGAAGAGAGATAGAATTACATACAATACACTGGAAAAACTTAAACGTTAAACTTGGGAACTAATGTGAGAAAAATATATTATTCCAGAAAATATCTGTAGAAATTTCTAGAATTTTGATAAATATACATTGAGGCAGTTTTATTGAATTTGTGAGGTTTATGCAGCATTTTTACTTCAATTGGTAAGTTATTGTAACATTTTGGGCCCAGGTAGTTAGAGCAATTTTTGAAGAATTCACTATTTGGTTTTGGAACTTCAATACATTTGTTAGATACATTTCTAGTGATATGACAATCATTAATATAATTTTTTGAATGTTCGTGTTTGTGTATATAACAACATATGGTATGAATGTATATGCATCTAATATTTTGAATTTTTTCATTATATAATAGCAGAGTAGAGTACCTTCGACTTTTAATGGCCTCAGAGCCACTTCATATAAGCCTCCCCATACCAGGATTCCATAACGTAATATAGATTCCACTAAGTTGAAGTACAGTGTTATTAAGAGGTCTAAGCTAAGAAATTGTTTCACAAGATAGAACTTGTAAACTAAGTATCTAAGTTTTTTTGTTACGTAGGTTATGTGGAAGTCCCATTTTAAATTTTGATCGATGATAATACCTAAATATTTAGAGGTTTTAGTTTCTTGTATTTCGGAGTTTAGGTTATCATATATTAATTTCTTAAATTGGGGACGATCAGCAGATGTTTTGGAAAATGCAATATAATTTGTTTTTTTAACATTTAGTGATAGTTTAAAGGCATCTAACCAATTTTTGACGTGTTTAATTCCTGCAACGGCTCGTATCTTCACGGCTTCCCAATTTATACCACTAAAGACAAGTACGGTGTCATCTGCATATGATATTACTTTACCTTGAATATCTATTTCAGTTAAGCTTTTAATATATAGGTTAAATAGTATTGGACCCAGAACTGTTCCTTGAGGTATACCAATCCGTACATTTTCAGAAGGACTAACAGTTTCTCTAATTTTGACTTTTTGCTTTCTGTTCGTTAGATAGTTTTCAAAGACCCTCAGCACAAGACCTCTCACTCCATTTTGTTCTAGGACATCAAGGAGTTTTCGATGGGGTACCGTGTCGAAGGCCTTTGCTAGGTCCAGGAATACTGCTATACATTTATTATTCTTATTCATTTCATCAGCAACATGTGATGTTAATTCATGCATGGCATCACTTGATATATATATATATATATATATATATATATATATGTATATAGAGGTATATATATATATATATATATATATATATATATATATATATTGTTATATATATATATATATATATATATATATATAGACTTGCCATACGTCCCGGATGTTGCACTTGTCCCGGTGTCCCGCCCGGTTTTATGAATGTCCCGGAAAACGGGTGTAAGATGTAAAAAGAAAGGAATAATAGCTGTAAATAGTTTAATTATAACAACAGGCCTAGTGAAAAATGTAAAATATCTCTTTATCGGGCAGAGAGACGTGAGCGCTTTGTTCTGAAAGCATAGATTAACATTGTCAACTATTAATTAATTAATTATTTTTTTAGTTTAACTGAAAAGTGTTTTATAATGGTTTTTATTAGTTAGACTAAAAGTTGAAAAAAAGACTTGGTAATTATTCAGTAAAACAATTTTATGAAGTATTTTAAATTTAATGTCATTAATAATTTCGGTGGTACCATCCCAGATTAATCTGTCCCGGTTTCACCCCAAAATAAATATGACCTATCTATATATATATATATATATATATATATATATATATATATATCTATATATATATATATATATATAGATAGGCCATATTTATTTTGGCCTGTCTGAGGGTTTTCAGTCATTTTTCAAAAAACACAAAATCTCGGTATGTCATAAAAATTATAATACACTGCAAGGATTTTTTAGCCAACTTAAAAGTAAAACACCAAAAAACAAAAAAATCAATACTATATATAAAATACCATGCACAAATTGCCCCAGTGTATATATTGGGCAAACATCACAATATCTTCATAACCGCCTAAATGGCCACCGTTACGACAAAAAAAATAAAACGGCGTTGACGAATCACGAAGAGGAAAAAAAACATAAATTCAATTTCGATGAGACAAAAATTCTGACTACCGAATCGAATAAAAAAAGAGAGAATTTCTCGAAATGGTACATATTAAAAAGGATCCAAACTCTATTAATGAGAAGACCGATATAAAAAATCTGAATCAAATATATTTTAACCTACTCTAGAAAATTTGTTAAAACGAAAAGAAAAATAACAGTCCTCAATAATGTAATCAAAACACATAATAAATAATAAACAAATGAAGTCGCAAAAAACATACATACCACATGCGAACCGAACAGTTTGATGTCAGTTACAATAGAGACGTGATGAAGCAACGAAGGTGCCAATGAAAAGAATTTTACTAATTTATATTAATGTTAAGTATTTGTGAAGGTTTCGTATATTTGTCGTATCCGTTTGAGAAAATTTTTTTAGAAAAGTGTAAATGTCATAGTGGAGATTTCCTTTTTTGGTAAGTTTTTTCAAAAAAACAATCACCTGTCCGTAATTTCAAAAGTGCAATTTTTCTGTTCCCGTAGATTAAAGTAATTCCTAACTGAAGAAGACTACATATGTTGGTCGAAACGTTTTAATATAGTATAAACGAAAAATTTATGGAGTTTTAACTACCAATGCTGAACCAATATTCCCAAGAAAAATTCAATGTCCTAGAATATAGTGAAACGGTTCAAGAAATTTAAGAATTTTCAAGTATATAAATATATATATATATATATATATAAATATATATGTATATATATATATATATATATATATATATATATATATATATATATATATATATATATATATATATATATATATATATATATATATATATATATATATATATATATATATATATATATATATATATATATATATATGTACAAGAATTGCTTTTTGAATATATAGAATATCCCACATTTTAGCGAAAAACTTTAAACGAGAAAATCTATTCCATTTTAGGGAAAATCTCCTAAGAAATTACGTTGCCATTCCTTGACCATTTTTGTTCTTTAATTCATGACCCATTGCAGGAACACGGATTCGCACATGATCGGTCACCCTCTTTCACTCGCTCCCCTCTCTCTCTCTCTCTCTCTCTCGCTTCACCTATTCTGTTCGTCGTCCACTCCAGCTTCAATCTGGCGAAGTCTCGCGTCTGTGAACTGAATGCTAATTCCACGGAGCTGATCGTGTGTTCTGTGTTCCATACCGCTCTACCGGAACCGACGATATATCTCTTTTTGCGTTATTTTTTTTTCACAGCCGATCCTTTATCGGCGTTCGCGGAATATCCTTTTATGGCGTCGATATATGTTGGATTTCAATCTTTTATATATATATATATATATATATATATATATATATATATATATATATATATATATATATATATATATATATATATATATATATATATATAAATATGTGCACGATTTGAGGGCATACTGTTTTGATGGACTATTCAATATAACGACAGATATCTCAAGCATTTACCTCAAATGTATCAAAAGTATTCCAAGAGTGCACGTTTGATCTGTTTTGGGGCGAAGTTTTTTAGATCACGTTACACTCTACACGCTAAGCGGATCTGAGCTAGGCATAATAATGATAAAAAGTAATGTAAGCGTAACGCGGACAAATAAATTCAACTATTTTTGAATTAAAAACTAGGGTAAAAGTAAGACAGACGCCACACTTTTTGAAAAAAAATTGTCACAGCTCTATTTTAATTAATTTAATTGAAACAAAATTAACAAAATAAACTTCCAACGTTTGTGAACCAATTATACTACATCAAAACTAAAACACTTCTCTTACATAATGGGAAATTTTGTTTTTAAAAAATTGGAATTCTAGGCGTCTCTCCCACCGGGTAGGGAGAGTTGCCGTGGCTAGAAGGGAGAGATGCCGCAACGTGTTATTCATAGGGTAGAGATGCCTACTGCGTTTTTTTCAGAAAAATTTATCTACTTCCTCGCGATTCATTCCTCGTGCCCTTGCTAAGGATAAACCCTCTGATTATCTTGTCCACACTTCTGGATTTCTGTCCATAAAAGATTTAAACCAATGTGGTCCAGCTTTTGCTTTTTCTTTGGCAAAGGTGTGCTTGAGAACAAGTTTTTCAGCTAAATTAAATGCCATTGCTTCAATTGTACTCCTGTCTGGTAAAATGGTCCGTGCTGGCACCCCATATTTCCTCTCGGCTTCACGTTTAGAAATTTCTCTTGCTCTCACTTTTTCTATCGCTGTTTCAAACTGTTCTTCGGTCCATTACGCTCGTGGTTTAGCAGTTAATTTTCGAATATATTTCCTTGGCATTTTATTCATAAACATACACCTAGGTTCGATAAATATCAATTATTTTTCAGAAATTTTAAAATATAATGTGAGGCATCTCTCCCATCTTCTAGATGCGGCGTCTCTCCTTTTAGATATGGAGAGACGCCTCACCCATTTATTTACAAAAGTCGAAAACATAAAAGAAAATTCAAAAACATATCTGTAAACAAACCTACATAACATCATAACCTATTTGAAATACATTTTGTAAATAAACAAGCGGTTTTATGAAAAGGCATCAACAAAATATTTCTATGTAATGAGCTGACGTCCTGTTTTTGTTCTAATGTTACTTGGAATAGGTCAAACGTAGATGGTTCCCCACTGCACACATATCAAAGACTAACGGTCGTCCATTGTAAACTGTCCTTTAGAAGCCTTTCCCACTACTAGCTTACGAATCACGTGACACGCGGCATCTATACCCCCGCGGCATCTATCCCACTTTTACCCTATGTAATATTTTTTTTCCTCAAACGTCAAAAAATGACGTTTTTCAATCTCCGTTCATAATGTTGAAGTTTGATTTCACAGACGTCATTTTGTTTTTACTTTTTGTCCGGTCGTGAGCGTACAAATAAGTACACTTTTTTGTACGGTCACGGCAATTTCACGAACGTCGACCGGCGTACAATTGAGTTTCGAATCCGACATAATGTAATCTATAAGAAATATTGTATATATTTCACTACAATAAGTTATTTCTTAATACTCGGGTACTTATACCAAAAACGGACAGTCCTATAATGCGTAGATAAGTGGCTTCAAATGTTTCTGACAATTATTTTGTTGAATTGTCAAATTTTTGTTGCCTTGACACCTACAACAACAGTAAGCAAAGCAATCTAGTTTTACGTTTTTTTACATCAAATCCTTCTTCAAAACATTATCTCAATTCTATCGTTTGAACACTGTTTGCGGAAAAAATCGCATGTTTTATTCGGAGAAAAGCACTTTTTGTGGCTCGTCTAAAATTGTCGGCCTCACTGTTAAACTCGCCACAAAAAAGTATCACTTTTACTGCTAATAATACAATATACTATTAGTTCAAGTATAGAAATGTTCTTGAGAATTTTAGATTGCAGTTAAAATTGGTAACCTATTTATTATATATATATATATATATATATATATATATATAAATATATATATATTTATATATATATATATATTTATATATCTATATATATATATATATAAATATATATATATTATATATATATATATATAGTATATATATATATACATATATATACATAATATATCAATAATAAACTTCTTTGCATTGCAATACAATGATGTCATTGAATAATCGAACACAATCATAAATCGGATAAATCGACAATACATGCACATATACATGACACTACAGTCTCTTCAGATCGAGTCTTCCAAGAATTCCCTGACACTATAATAGGCCTTACTTAACAACATTTTTTTGAGTTCAGAAACATATTGCTTATAATTTAAGCTTCTTAAATTAGTTGGTAATTTATTGAATAATGTCACAGATGAGGGAATCGAGGACCATTCATACCTACATTCTCGTAACATGTCTAATGACAAGCAGCTGAGAACCATACCTCGTATCATAACTGTGATTATACGATACTTCACTAAATCTAGCTATATTTTTCTTAATAAATAAAAGATATTTAAAAATATAAATACAAGGTATGTATATATATATATATATATATATATATATATATATATATATATATATATATATATAGATATATGTATATATATATATATATATATATATATATATATTTCTTTCCTTTTATTATTAATTCCCATACCTGATTATCAAGATACGAATAGATGATAGAAGTAGATCATTTGTGGAATATTTCAATCAATTTTCCATATAAATATCATAATCTATAATTAACCAATAATCAATATAAAATTCCCACAAATATTTTTATACTTAAAAGAAAAAATATAGAAATTTATCCGTTTCTGAAACTAAACTACCATCCACTTTGAAAAGATCGCCTTTCAAAACGCATATCAATACGTAGGTATATACAAATATAGCTGACCTTGATATTGTTACGCTTACATTATTTTTCATGATATTTAGGACTAGCTTCCATTCGCCTAATATTAGATTAGTAAACAAGATCGCCATTGTATCAACGTAATAATATCTAACCAACATGAAATATGAGGCGCGCATTGTGTCGTAAGTTTCACCTAGCACTTACGGTATATATAACACCATCAAGCGTTACCCCTCCTCGAATTTATGTCCTGTTTTATCGATTGAGATCAAGGCCACAGTGCTCAACCTCTCCGCCGCCGTAGATAAATCCATTTGGAGTTGGTTGTAATATTCGGGCTAACATCCCATAAACACTTTTAGCGGCGGCGTGAGCTCCTTGTAATATCTCCCTCCTACACTCTTATACTCTGTAATGAGTGTTACCGAATGTTATAAGTACTTAGCCGAGGTTTATTTCTATCCATGGAATATGATATGCGGTTGTTGAATTCACTATAATTTATATCCCGAATAATGTATTAGTGAATCGTAGGATGTCCTGGAAAGATGCTTCAGCTGTTCTGACGGAGTAAGCGCCATCTAGAGAAGGGATATTATGATAGCGGCGAAATTATACAAGTCATAGGTCTTTTTTTAAGTTGTACAAATGGGGAATGAGGGTCTGTCTATAGTGCTTGTATGGCGGCTTGAATCAGTTATCTATTAATGGTTGATACTGGTTCCTCAAAATTTATTTTATAAAATAGAAACAATTTAGCCATTTTAATCTTATTTTATTTCAGTTATAATTCCACTGAGAAAGAGATTTTTCAGTAACGATTTTGTCCAAAAGAAAATTAGGAATTATGTAGAGTTAGGAAATGTATAAAATAGGTAGAACTTATTGAAAATTAAAAATATTACCTATCAGATTTGCCTCAATTTTAACAAAATTCTGGGTTATGGATTCAATCGAAAATAAAAGTAAACACGATAGTGAATTTTTCAATTTTGGAGGTACATAATTGGCGAGAATTCATAAACGTTTTTGAAAAAAATATATATTAAATTTCCACTAATTTAATATGACTCGTTTGGTACACTGTACGTAGGTTTATTTTATCTGATGATGATAACTAAACGTGATTTAGATATCAAGTTAGCAAAAATTTAATATAGGTTTACTTTATTATATGATAGAATATAGATACTTCATATGATTTTTCATAAATATAACTGTCTTATTGATATAATATGATCTTAATATACCCGTTATGATTAAATTGAGATCTTTGTATACGTAATTCTACGCACACAAGATTATGCTCAATACTTATGAGTCGGAAGGATTTTTCTCAGGGTTTTTCCATTTTCATGAATCATAGAAATGATATATTGCTACTGCATATTCCGAGCTTCACGAGCCAGAAAAAACCGAATACGGGATACTAATTGAATTGATAAAAAGGGACAAAGGGTGTTAAAAACAAAAATAAATGCTTCCAAACTTTCAGTTGAATAATCTATTGTTTATTAAAGATGGTTAGTCTTATGAGTAGTAAGTATTATGACTGTTTTCACGTGGATGCTTCAATTTGTTATCGAAACTTTCTCCGCGGTTTTTGAGAATACCAAACGATCTATTTCAATTTTTCCTATGGATAAAGCACTAAAAACCGAGCTGACTGGGTGAATACCGAATATCTGGCAACCCTGGATCAGTAAAGACACAATGAACGTTCATAAATATATAAATATATATATATATATATATATATATATATATATATATATATATATATATATATATTATATATATATATATATATATATATTATATATATATTATATATATATATATATATATATATATATATATATATATATATTATATATATATATATATATATATATATATATATATATATTATATATATATATATATATATATATATATATATATATATATATGTATATAAATTTATATATAACAATATATATATATATATATCTATATATATATATATATATATATATATATATAATATATATATATATATATAAAATATATATATATATATATATATATATATATATAATATATAGCTATATATATATATATATATATATATATATATATATATATATATATATATATAATATATATCTATATATATATACATATATATATATATATATATATATATATATATATATATATACTTATTCAATTTGCAATTAGTTCTCTCTACGGCTGCTTCAAACTAGGGCCAACAAATTCGAGTGGCGTCCTTTTTAGCATAGGTAGTTGAAAATAACTGAATTTATCATTATTTTCTTCAGTTAATTGTAATGCTCATTTCATTTAATATAATCTATAATAGTTCCTTCTTTATTATTCTTAACTAGAAACCGTACTTCATGAACTTACACGATGAAGAAATAAATAAGTAGTCTCAGCGACCTGGTTCACTGCTAAGGAATAGTTATTCTCCATTTTTTGGTATATTTTGGATTGAAACTTCTTATGCCTTAGGCATTTTCATGATGGTTCGGCAGCGAAGGTATTTTACCTGAAGAATAAAAGGTGTCCTGTCCCAACTTTACCCTCAGAGTCGATTATATTAATTATTTAACAAATTTATATGGTTCTCTATTTTAATGACATTTTTATGCAGTGTTGATGTCATATTCTATTTTAAATTATTTCTTTTCTTACTAAAGGTGAAATAATGAAGTCATAGTTCAAGGAAGGATTAATTTAATTCCGAAAAAACATATGAATAGCTATCAAGAGAGAAAATTCATAATAAAACTAAAAAAATATGTATGATATGTGAAGACACAAGTTTGGGAATAACAATATAGATTTGCATCAAAAATGCATCACGATAAATAATTCACTTTTTTTTTGTGTATTTTTAGCATGTAAAATGATAGGTACAGATTTCACAAAGCCTTATTTTATTGTTGAGCTTAGAAAAATTCAACTTCCACATGGATGCCATTTTTCATTCACCCTCTGTCTGATAATTCTTTATAGATACAACGTAACAAAAATTATCTCAGGTCACTTTTGTTCTAGAATAGTTTAACAGCTAGAACGAACTGGCATAGTAAAGGACGAATAAAAATAACCGCATAGATAACTGATAACAAAGTTCTGAAAAAAGTCATCCATCTTGAGTGAACTTGTATTGAAATGCAGCAACAGGTCTGTTCATAGACTGGAACTATTTTGGGGTTAGTTAAATTAGACTGTTGTCAAATTGAATCTATTCTTTAGTATTTTTATGATGTAGCTCAATTGATATTATATTCTCTAATGAAATCATGACTTTTAATTCTCTAGTCTTTATATTTTTCGGTTCATGACGTGTACACTCCTCCAACTATTGATCTTCTGCCTTTATCAAGGAGTTACTCTTTCGGAAAAATACAACAGTCACTAATTTGACCCTTGTGGCTCCTAGAAATTGCCATTTTTAACCGTTGGATAGGTCTTGGCGATACCTTTTAATTCCAGAGACTTGGAACTTGGCAATATAGTATCCTCATATGGTGCACTAGAATAGTGAGTTTCTTCGTCAGAAATGCCAAGAGACTTGCAACTATACACCAAGGGGTATACAAAAATGAAAAGGGATGATGTGTAACTTGAACCATAGCTTCATCAGTGGGTATCTATGAACTCCTAATTGAATACCCAGAACCACAAAATATATTAAGATGTTCTCCAGTTGTTTTTTTCTCTTAAAAACTGGATCATTCGATTTGTGTAAAAAGAAACTAGCTAAGAAGAAAGAACAAAGTTTAACTGGGAAACCTTCATTTCGTAGGCACTCAAATTGTATATCATTTTGAATATTCCTTTGAACAAAATTACAGATCTATTTCCTGAAAGTTACCACTCTAGCTTCTGTTATATGTGTATATTTATTCTATTAACAATAATCGATACAAATGATGAAAAACATGGTTATCCAATTGTGATTTGTTCAAACATAATTTCATATACAATAAAATGGGATGAACAGCCGATATTCTTTTCGGAAGAACGTCGCTCTGATTGCAGAGAGTGTACGCTCCTGAACTTAGAAAGTTCCTGGAAGGAACCCCATAACATGTTTTGACATCTCGAAAATTGTGTAGTAAACTTTTTAATTACAATAAAACGCAATCCGGCTAATTACCGAGCGCTAGTTTCCGAGCTCGCTGCGCAGGGGCGCTACCGTCGACACAGATTTTAAATTTAGATAAAACCTTGCCAAAATTTCGTTTTCCCGTGGAGCGATAAATTATCAGAAACGTTTGGCTGACATGGAGAGTTCGGATTAATTCATCTCTTTCAGATTAACTGTACTGAACTGACGTTGGCGTGATGGTTTTTCGTGGTACGGCGTAAGTGAGGAAGGCTCTCTGGGAGAATGGGATGTTTCGGGAACCTAGATCCGACGAACGTATAGGAGAGAATGTTAATTTTGTGAATATATTGTAATCAAATCATTCGACTTATCATCCTTCATAAATAATTAAACTAGATTGTGAATTGTGGGATTTAGGACAAAATACCTAATTATATAGTGGATTGATACAATTTTTTTTTGAATTTGATTTGATGCGGCCGTTACTCGATGAAAGTTAATTGTTTACATAAAACTTTTTCAACGATTTTCATATACAGTTTGTCTCACTAAGTTGGAACCATATGGAAAACTTTTTTATTATTCATTTTAGGAAAAAAAGTTATTCTTCATAAAAAGTTCTGCATGTTCTAAAATCTAAAATACAATCATCAGATATCAAATTTTTTCAGTCGTATACGCGGTGTGTCGAAAAATATTAATTTTACTCAAGAGTAAAGTACCTTTATATTTGAAAATATCGAAAATTGTTAAAGAAAAAAGTTATTCAGAACTGAAAACTACGTTTAAATATGCAATTGCATCCACTTACAAAAAAAAATCATTTTTTCTTATTTTGTCAACAATAACAATGCAAATTTAACTGTAGTTACATGTAATCTAGTATGCACTGACAAAGAAAATGATTTGTTGATTTGTTAGGTAATAGCAAGATATGTTTGACAGTGAATGTCAAAAAAATATTTTTATTGGGATGTCTGTTTTTAAAAATAGTCGCTGCCTCCCTATGCGTCTTATAATTTTCTCCCACAATCAAAGCAATTTCTATTTTTTCTTCACAAGATAATATCGCTACCATTTTTATGTGTCTTATTACTTCTAATGCGTTTTGACATTCACTGTCAAACATATCTTGCTATTAACAAATCAACAAATCATTTTCTTTGTCAGTGCATACTAGATTACATGTAACCACAGTTAAATTTGCATTGTTATTGTTGACAAAATAAGAAAAAATTATTTTTTTTTGTAAGTGGATGCAATTGCATATTTAAACGTAGTTTCCAGTTCTGAACAACTTTTTTCTTTAACAATTTTCGATATTTTCAAATATAAAGGTACTTTACTCTTGAGTAAAATTCATATTTTTCGACACACCGCGTATACGACTGAAAAAATTTGATATCTGATAATTGTATTTCAGATTTTAGAACATGCAGAACTTTTTATGAAGAATAACTTTTTTTCCTAAAATGAATAATAAAAAAGTTTTCCATATGGTTCCAACTTAGTGAGACAAACTGTAGGTATAATAAAACAACAGTTGCATACTCGTTGTTGTTTCATTATATGTGAAAATTGTTAAACTTAGTTAGAGTTGCATTTCTCAAAGATTTATATAGTGTTACCACAGTTCGCAAATTTTTGGAGTTTACTCCTTAAGAAACCATTTTTATATTTAGCCCGCGATATGAAAATTTTATAAGGAGTAAAATCGAGCGTTAACTAAAGGTGAAATGTTACGTTCCTTAGCTCAACGTACTATGCGTACCTTTCACTTCGAGATTATTGGTATACCGCCGCATATTAAGGAATGCCGGCAAGAGTGGATGCATGTATAGATATTTATATCTAGGGATTCTTATATTTGTGCACAATAAACAAAATTATTAAGTGATCGAAGTTAATAAAATATTGAAATCACGTGAAAGCGGTTTATTTTATCATTATTATTATTATTTAATGTATGTATGTATGTATGTATGTTTGATTAATTACATATATCTTCTATATTTTATATTATATATTATGTTATTAAAATTATTGTTGTAGTTTACGCCTTATATATTAGGGTAGGTATACAAGCAAAAGTAGATGCTTGTATAGGTGTATAAATGATACAACACATACCTACAACAGCAACCTAACCGTCAATTTGTGTTTTTTATTTTAGAGTGTATTTTATTTATTTATATGTAGTGATATTATATTTTTGCACAATAAAAAATAGCTTTTTATGTACCTACCAAGTGCGTTATATAGATCCTAACGCCTGATGGGCGTTAGGATCTAGTAACGCACGTGGTGCATACAAGATTTTATTTTCACGAAAAAATCATTTTATTATAATGAAATAATAATATTGATTTTAAAATTGGTTCATTGCTTCTATACTTTCCATTTTCCTTCTCATAGTAGGCATGTCATTTGTTGATATTTTGACGTTTGAGAATATTTTTGTCATCATATTTAGTGAATGTCATTGCTGCTTTCTTTTTGTAATCCTATAGAAATAATGGAAATGAAACTTAATTTACCCAATGATATCATAAAAAATGCAGCCAAAGCTGCGAATAATTCATTGCCGGAGAAATCCAGAGTCGTATACGACAAGGATTATGAAGTATTTAATCAATGGAAGTTGCTTCATTTCTCCTCGTACAATGAGCGGGCGTTATGGCCATAATGCCCGCTCATAACGTCTAAGGGCATAATGAGTGTATTTATAAAATATTTTTGAGAATAAAATAATTTCTTGCAGTCCTATCTCTATTTCTGATGCGCCTCTGCGTCAGAATATGGTCAGCTGTAGTTTTCGAATGCTCAGGTCATTATGTATCGAGGTTAACATCAGATGAGTGTATTTAGATACCGTTTACACATCTCTGATTTATATGCCTACACCCCGAGTAACTCAATTAAATACGTTAACCTCAACAATATTATTATGAGACACAGTCGGTCTCCGTTCGATCTGCTTATATTTATGGCCGAGTGCAACATTGAATTTGTCATTGTAAATTTCTTTATTACCGAGGAGGACCATAAAACAATCATGTTTTATTTATCGTGGGATATTCTGTTTATATTCTCAAGCTGTTGTTTTCCTGCTACTTTGCCATACGCCGACTTATTGGTTAATTTATAGTACTTTACGGACTGACATAATTGATTTATAGGGATTTTCATTGACAAGTCAATTTCTCGTTGACATATGAGGTCCAATTTGGTTTCATGAATAATGTGGAAGTGTAAAAAACTTGTACTTTACCTAGAACTTTATGTTTTAAAATGTGTTTCGGAAATCTCCGTATATAGATATATATATATATATATATATATATATATATATATATATATATATATATATATATATATATATATATATATATATATATATATATATAATCTCTTGATAATTATTAGCAATAACAGGCTTGTTGAATCTTAAAAAACTCGATTTTATTAAAAAGTTGACGTTTCGCCACGACATTCGTAGCTTTATCAAAACTTTTTCTATTAATTTCTAACTTAACACTGCAATTCTTATGATTTATATTCACATACAACCTCGTTCATTAGTCCTGAGGAAGGATATAAATCATTATCCATATAATATATATTATGTGTAGGAATTCCATATCGTCTAGCTTCATGAAAGTTGCTCCGAGGGTTGATTTGATTGATAATCAAATTTTCAAATGAATTTCCCAATATAATATTATGTTCATCATACATGCTGCGCCTGTTTAGGAATAGGTTATAGGCCACTTTAGGAATAGGACTCCTTTCGAACGAATGCAAAAACAAAAATAACTCCAGACCAATTTAACATTATTTTTATTCGATTCATTGCTCTGAATTCAGGTAAAAAACCCACAGTATGCAGGTATAGAACTATTAAATAAACTTCCAAAGTGGATTAAAAGCATAATAGATTTCAAGTTTTTTAAGGAAACTGCCTTGAGTTTAATTTTAAAATGTAAGCCATATACCTAATATTCAGGAGTTGAATATTAGGTATATGGCTTAATATAAATCGAATTTTTTAAGATTTAACAAGCCTGTTATTGCTAATAATTATCAAGAGATTAGAAATAGTTCACAGGCAACAAAAATTATACATATATATATATATATATATATATATATATATATATATATATATAAATATATATATATATATATATATATATATATATATATATATATATATATATATATATATATATATATATATATATATATATATATATATATATATATATATATATATATATATATATATATATATATATATATATATATATATATATATATATATATATATATATATATATATATATATATATATATATATATATATACATATATAACATTTCTGTTTCAAATTACGGATACTAAATGGTTCGGAATTGGTAGAAAATAGTATATTGTTTTATTAGGAGTAAAAGTGATACTTTTTGTGGCGAGTCTAAATGTTTATTTTTAATAATTTAAGGCGAGCCACAAAAAGTGCTTTTCTCTGAATAAAACAATTTTTTCCGCAAACGGTGTTCAAACGATAGAATTAAGGTAATATTTTTAAAAAGGATCGATGTAAGAAAACGTAAAACTAGATTGCTTTGCTTACTTGTTTTGTAGGTGTCAAGGCAACACAAATTTGACAAGTCAACAAAATAATTGTCAAAAACATTTTAAGTCTCTTATCTACGCATTATACGACTGTGCGTTTTTGGTAAGTACCCGAGTATTGAAAAATAACTTGTTGTAGTAAAATTAATAAAATTTTTCTTACAGGTTACATAATGCAGATTCGGAATCCAACTGTACGCCGCCCGACGTTCTTGAAATTGCCGTGAGCGTACAATAAAGTGTACTTTTTTGTACGCTTTTGCACGAGTAAGTGATAACTTATAGTAGTAAAATTATAAAATTTTTCTCACAGGTTACATTACGTCAGATTCGGAACCCAACTGTACGCCGCCCGACGTTCTTCAAATTGCCGTGAGCGTACAAAAAGTGTACTTTTTTGTACGCTCACGGCCGGACAAAAAAGTAAAAACAAAATGACGTCTGTGAAATCAAACTTCAACATCGAGAACTGAGGTTAAAAGAGCAGTCATTTTTTGTGGTTTGCGGAAAAACAATTTAATTTTCATAATCGTTTATTTGAACAAAAGTGAAACTATTAATAATTTTGAAGAAATCTTTTAGGTAGGTGTACTATCAACTGAAATAAAAACTACTTTTTTTTGACTATTTGAACAAGCATACAATATAATATGTTTCAAAAAAATGGTGCTTTTAAAGGACCAAGGTCCAAAAAGATTTGGGATGAAATAACAAAAACAATTAAAAAAACATATCTCCTCAACCATGACCCCTAGGACCTAGGATCTAAGGCTGGAAAGGTAACAAATGACCCTAATAATATTCCAATAAATTTTGTCGATTCATGTGCCGAACACCCTGTATAGATAAGCTAGTTAATCTTGCGCAGTGATTAGTGCAACGAATTAGTGTAGATAAATCCTAATTTCAACTATATATAACCCTAATGAATCATATTCCATTAGGAAACCAACTCAATAAACTGGGAAATTCACAAGAAATTTTCAATTCTGCCACTGTACCAGCGTGACGACGAATCGGAGTAATATAGAGAGTGAAGATGAGCCTTTGGATTTTCGTCGAGAGGACAAGGGTACTGGGGGAGGCGCGGGGCGAAGGTGCCGGTCCCGGTATTGATTTAGTAGCTAGCGGGCGTTCTAAGGCTTTAGAACCAGATAGACAGGCAGGCATGACGCATTATATATGGCCGCCGAGACGAACTCGGTAGAGAGAGAAAGGACGATAAGCGAAGCGCCACAAGCGCGACAGAGATGCAACGTGTTTTTCGTGCACACAGAAAGAAGGCTTCGGAAATTGGGGAATCGTTCGCCGGTGATGGGAATAGACAGCTGGATCGGCCGAGCGGAGCGGTCGGAGAAAATAATTAAAAAATTGCCGGGAATGGGCCGATGGCTCGGCTAGCGATGTATTTGGGTGTGGAAGCTTGGCATATTGAAAACATTTAATTAATTTCAGGGACGGTTTGTACGATACTTGTATGAACGTACTGTTTTCTTCTAATTTTCTTTAAAAAATTGGCAAACGTTGTTCTTCAACGTTGATTACAACTTATAACATTCCTTCCTGTTTTTAAAATGTTTTTGTCAATAATATCATTAAATTAATTTAGCATGATGTCCAGTAATTACGTGAGATAGTTTCGGCGATTTTTTGACTCCCCCTCCCCCCTTGGTGAGATGTCGTGAGTTCTTGCTGAGTTAATTTGTGCTAATTCTATTAGTTCAAGTAAATCAGTAATATTCAATAAAAATGTGAAAAATAATAAGTTAATAATAAAACAATGATTGTAATAAGTCACTTTTTTTTCAGTGAAAATTATTAGTTCATCGTATATTTATTATAAAATATTATGGCATTATCTTTTATGAATTATATTCACATCGTACCGTATATGAAGAAGAAATATTTACTCCAAAAAAGTATTATTTATTATAAATATTTATCAATAGTTAACGAATAATGTTAGAAAAATACTTTTTCATATTTAATTGATGAATGAATTGTTTCCAACCAAAGAATTTATTTATAGTTAATAAATTCTTCCATCAGTGCATAATTAAACGGCGATTAATATTTTCATGAATGACTTAGCTATATTTTAGAGGAGAAACATTTTTTACTTAAGTTAACCCAGTTTTCTCGATATTTTATACTGTTACTTGCAAAAAAAAACTACGTGTAATTTGATGAGACCACCCCTCCTCCATTGAGTGAGATTTTTCTCAGCCCCCTCCCCCCTAAACACTTCACGTAATTAATGGACGCCACCTATTGCTACAAAGATGCACTGATGATTACATTGTAGTGGTTCTTCAACATTGATTCAAAGTGAGGACAATTTTCCCTATTTTCTTATACCTACTCCCAAATGAGTCAACAATTTCTAGAGAAGCGATTTATTCATCACAATTTCCAGGAAAAGTGTGTTCAGTAAATCTAAAAATTATTGAGAACCGTTCTTTAAATTGTTTTCAACCTGTTTTATGGCAGATTTTCATAAAGAATTATATATGCTTCCAAAGTTAATTTTTGAATTTATATAAACTGAGAATAATAAGATCATTTTACTAAAAATAACAATGGTTTCTATTGAATAGCTATTCATATCTCTCTTCATCTGTATTCTTCATATAATAATTTTGGACTAGTGGAAAATGTGAATAGTGACAATCCCTAATCTTTTCATGTAAAACATTAGGTACTTACTTTACTTATTGTAAACAGCTTAAGTACCTAATAGTATATTGTTTAATTAGGAGTAAATGTGATACTTTTTGTGGCGAGACTAAATGTTTGTCAATTTTAGTCGAGCCACAAAAAGTGCTTTTCTCCGAATAAAACATGCGATTTTTTCCGCAAACGGTGTTCAAACGATAAAATTAAGATGTTATTTTTGAAAAGGAATAGATGGGAAGAAACGTAAAACTAGATTGCTTTGTTTACTGGTTTTGTAGATGTCAAGGCAGTACAAATTTGACAATTGAACAAAATAATTGTCAGAAACATTTTAAAGTCACTTATCTACGCATTATAGGACTGTGCGTTTCTGGTAAGTACCAGAGTATTAAGAAATAACTTGTTGTAGTAAAATATATACAATTTTTCTTATAGATTACATTATGTCGGATTCGGAACCCAACTGTTCGCCGCTCAACGTTCTTGATATTGACGTCAGAGTACAAAAAAATGTACTTTTTTGTACGCTCACGGCCGGACAATTGTGGTATACTAGCATCCGACAAAGTGTTGCCAAAGCCTGGCCCCATTAAAAAATTCACGTAGTATACCTACAATTTATTAGATATCTTTATCTTTATGCGGATAGATATGAGTAGTAGGTTATTTGAAAAAATTATGATTAATTCTTCACTTCAAAATCGTACATAATTTATAATAAATTGACTTCAATATAAAATTTCTACGAATACTTCTATATTTGAGAGAAAAATATTAGTTGATCAGCTTTTGATTCAATGAGCGTTTTCAATTCCATTATCCGTAACAAATTTAGCAAAAGCAATTTCGACTATAAAAATATATGCTTCAAATAATGGTTTTCATACAAGTTTGATAGATAAAATGATAAACAAGAAACGTAGTCAACGAGCGTACAACAGCATATATCCTCAATTAAAAGTAGAAAAATCGGAAAAATTCACATCTTTAACATATTTTGGTCCTCTAACAGAAAAAGTTGCTAATGTCATACCTGAATGTAATATTAAAATTGCTTTCAAACCGAAGACAAAACTCTCAGTATTTTTATTCAATGCCAAAGATATCACTTCAAAATTTGAGAGTTCAGGAGTTTATGAGTTGATTTGTCCTGTATGTAAAGGAGTATATATAGGTCAAACTGGTCGATCGTTCAAGACAAGATTTAAAGAACACCAACAATCTTTTTTGAAGAATAAAACGGATTCAACGTTTTCAAATCATTGCCGTGAAAACCACCACCCATTTCCACAAATAGATAATTTTAAAATCATTCACAAATTACCGAAAGGAACCAAACTTACTTACTTAGAATCATTAGAAATTCTTAAACTCAATCATAATGCAAAAGATACCTTGCTGAACGACCAGATTGACCTGATATATTCTCCTATATCTAGTGTATTCAAACAATAACGACTTTTCTAAGAACATTGTATTGTACCAATTTGGGAAATTCACTCGATTAGCCCTTCTTGAAATATGTTGACCTTGTCTATTTATTAGCTATCTGTAATAATTCTTTACCACCAGTAAGCGCAAATCTATAATTCTGTATTCAGTTCTTAACTCAATCTCCCCGATGATGGTCTAGTGACCGAAATTGCAATCGCAGTGTTATATTTTTCAAGATATTTTGTGATAATAAACGTAGTAAATTCAAATTCAGTTTTGTTCATCAGAAAAATATGACATATACCTTGGATTCATATGTCTCTGAAATTAAACATGCCGTCCGCGTTGAAAAGATAGAGTTTCCAAAAGAATATATGATAGTTATTCTTTCATTTAGTGCAATATTTCTTTTCGTATATCCTATTCTCAATAAAAAAACTATGAAGTTGAAAAATTATCAATGTTTATTAATTATAACTTGCAACTGGAACAATCCAATTAGAATATTTTAAGAAATGATATATTTCAAGATACGTCCATTAAATTTTGTGTCAATAACACAACGATAATGATATTCCAATATTAGCATAGGATAAATTATTCAAATTTGGAATTACAATTCACATCTGCTATTTATCCCTATATTTAATGTGTAATATTAATTCGCCAATTACAGTAGCTATTGTTTGAGGATTGCAGAGGATCCTTTAAAACAATCAGAGAAGTTTGATATATTCGACTCGTTATGAATTTGCAGGATTAAGAGAATTATATTTAAAATTTACAACTAATTGAAATTGTCCTTAATTAATAATTATGTGCTCTTTTAGTAATACATTCATTGGAAATTATTTTTTATTGCATTCCTTAAAGCTGAATAGGTATTTCTCCAATGCAGCAGGACCATTATCGAATGAACAGTTGCTAATTACGTGCTGTTTAGTCTAATATAAGTAGTCAGGTCTGCTAATATTATATGCTAAGGGAAACCATAGAAATACTTACCCAAGTAATGATAGCAATTATTTCATTATTATTAACTGATTTATATTGGAAAGTCAAAAAACAAACAACTGTGCTCCATTACTAATTAAGTGATAATCAGCACAAAATCAGCAATCATGTTTGCTAATATAATATGTCAAAGGAAATCACAGGAAGTTTTACCCAAGTAATAATGCACCAATTCTAGAAAATAAGAATATTGTGGATGTAATAATGCACCAATTCTAGAAAATATGATTCTTGTGAATGTGACTGATGGTTACCTGGATATTCTGAAGATGTGGTTGGTCTTATTGGGGAATAGGGTGGTCGGTTGAGTAGATGCTATCGAAAAATTTAAGTTGTTTGAGATTGAGATTGTTGGAAATTAAATCTTTTATATCAGTTATATCATTTATCACTTGAGGTTAATTTTCTCGAATATGTACCATTCCTATTCTTGGCATTTTAAATTTTTTTTTAATTTCTAAAATGTTGGCACAGTTAGAGTAAAAATAAGAATTCCCATTTTTAGTGTATTTATCTAGGGCTGCAGTTTGTGTTTTTGCACTTATGTCTGTAAATTTTAGGAATTTTGACCCATAAGTACCTATATGATTTATTTCAATAGATCTTTGTAAACTGAACTATAAACTACAGGGAAAAAATCCTGCTGTTGTTAAAAATAGATAGGCATGTATATAAATATATTTTATTAATATTTATATATATATATATATATATATATATATATATATATATATGTATATATATATATATATATATATATATATATATATATATATATATATATATATATATATATATATATATATATATATATATATATATATATATATATATATATATATCTATATATATATATATATATATATATATATATATATATATATATATATATATATGTATATTATATACATATATGTACTATATATATTTGATAATCTTCATTCTCAAACTAGAGCCATGTATGTGATAATTTCAAAATTTTCTTGGGAAAATGGTTTATTTAACCTGGAGATTTATTTCTAGTTGTTTACTATTAATTATTTCATTCAACGTAACGGCCGTCACAGGCCTTTTTCAAGAACTACAAAGGAGAGAAAAATATCAACGTTAAAGATTACAGTTAAAATTACAATTAGTCGATAATAAAAAAAAACTTCAGTCCTTGAAAAAGACCTGTTGAGGCCGAAACGTTGGAAGAAATAAATGAAATTAAACAACCAGAAATTAATCTCTAGTTTGACTTAACCATATATTAATAATTAAATATCTTTTCTTGTTCACATACCTATGTGATGTAGCTCCGACTTCGGTTAACTGATGTATTTTCAATACTATTATTATAGTCAAATTACGTAAAGTTCATTCTAAAAAAAAAGGGTCTAATTTTATCCAACGGAAAGTCGAAATATTACCTATGAGGTTAAGCATTAGCGCCATCTAACAGCTTTATTGAAACCAAATAGCTCCCACTGCACGACTTCCAGAACATCCTGAGATATAATACCAAACAAAAACCCAACTAAACTCAAACATAAATCTGATAAGAAGCTCATTATGTCCCCGAATAAATAACTGCTGTGTGCCCAGAATAAAACCATAATTTTCCTAGGAGAAAGAATGTGTTCTACCCGATGAAACGATTATGGGAAATATTTACGACTAAAACACAATAAGTGAAATGAGACCAACAGCTGTGAGTTCCTAATCAACTCGAGCTTTGTAGTGCTGCTGTTGGGCTGATGGATGAGAGAAACTTAAAACTCGTGTGGAAGCAATGTTGCCCAACTGGAAGATGTTCGCCCAGTTTCTAGGAGAAATTTAATTTATATAGTTCCATATAGATAAACGATATTTTTCAATTTAGAAAGCTGGTGAGATGTTTGACGTAAAATAATATGTTAGTAGACCGAAATCCGCTGCTCACAGCATGTTGTCCGACAATTCGTTGTCATTCGAGCTCTAGACAATATTTTAATGATACTAAGAATCTACAACTATGATTGAAATTGATAGCAGTGGCGTAGGTTCTTATATTTTCTGATATTTACCTATTTCAATTGAATTCGATGTTTTTCTGAGGAATTTAATGGTGAGTCTAACCCTTATTAACTATAAATGAGAAACAGCTCACTTTGTTCTTTATCACTATTTTTATTTAAATGTTACAGTTTCGTAGAACTATTACATTTTCAAGCAAATGAAAATTTTTAACATTGAGCAGTTCTTATAATGGTGGGCATGTATACAAAGGAAGGGGTTGGAAGATAATCATGCCTGGGTATTCTGGTTTTTAAGCTAAATAAATGAAGGGCTTACTGCTAATATTGAATTATTCTAAAAAACATCAAATGAAAGAAAATCTATTAGGTCATTTAAAAAATTGTTATTTCTATTTAAAAAAATAGCTTTATTGTTATATAAAATTACGAAATTTAATTTATATATTTGTTTTTTAACTTTTGGAGCTGTCTGTGAAATTTTTATATTATTTATGTCTGAAAATGTATGATCTGAATCTAGAAAGTTTTTCGCAAAGTTTGAATTTTATTTAATTAATATGAAGAAGTGTTGATATACTTCAAATCTAGTGACAAAAATTCTGCCTGTTTGACCCTTGTAACAGCTATAACACTCTTCACAACTAAGCCTATTAAATTCCTAACTTTATATTATAAAAAGTGGTTAGTTCTTCTGTCAAATATAATGGCACTTTATTATTCACCATTTTGTATATTAACCTCATATTGCCTTTTTCTATATTAAGTTGTGTATATCCCAATAAGTACCCCAATATGTCCAGAAACTTTTATATATATATATATATATATATATATATATATATATATATATATATATATATATATATATATATATATATATATATATAATGCCTATAATATGCCTATATAACTAATATAGGCATATTTTTATTTTGTAATACTTGACTATGATTTATAAACACCTATGGGAATTGATTAAAATATCTTTATGGAGTTAACCCTCTCAATTTCCCTGTGCTTGAGAATAATGTTATAATAACCTTGAAGATATTTATTACTGCTAAAAAATAGAAACTATTATATATCTGTGCTTGAGAATAATGTTATAATTACCTTGAATTATTTTTTACTGCTAAAAAATAGAAACTAATATATTGTCTTTTCGGCATTTAACTTCAATCGTACAAAATATTTAATTTCTTCATTTAAGGCTACTGCGACTTTCTGGAATTGCTTCTTGACATTCCTTTGACATCGAAATGAGTGTATCATCAGCAAAAAGTTTCATGAAAGAATATATCATTTAAAGAAATAATAAACCATGAATGCCTCACTTCATTGCCCTGTGGAACACCATAAAACTCACTTCTTGCTGGAATACGAGAAGTCAGCTAATGTGAAAGGGAATTTGAAAGAAGTGATTCGATAACGAGAATTTAAAAGAATTAATACTAGTTTGATATCTCCATTTTCGGAATAGTTTGTTCATAATCCAAGCAGAAGTTTGGTATTGCATTTCTTCAAACATGCTTCTTGCTTATATCAGATTCATCAAACCGGCAACAGTGCTTCATTGTTCGCAAAGATGGTTCATGATATTTACTAAGGGTGAACGACAAAAGTGGCAGGGGTTGGAGGACTGTCCGAAAATGTCAGCGAAGGTATGACAAGGAAGAAAGATGAGTTTCAGTTTCACTCTCGGTATTAGTAAAGGATAACATAAAGGGGCCTAACAAAAACAGAAACTGAGTCGGAGAGACCTACCCTACTACTGTTTCATATCGAGACTTGTAAGGGCGCTGAACATGTCCCGATTATACATATTTGACTAGGCCCTTAGGCCGTTCTAAACCGATACTGATATTTATTTGCACGCGAATAAAGAGCTGCATTTAGTAAAATAAATTTAAGCTGGATTTTTGTTTAGAAGCTAAACTAATATAAAAATAGATAATCAAAGAATATATAGGTATGTATATATATATATATATATATATATATATTTATATATATATATATATTTATATTTATATATATATATATATATATATATATATATATATATATATATATATATATATATATATATATATATATATACTTTGGATTGATTGGGCCGATACTTGGTGTAAATTAATAAACATATTGAAACAATGGTTAAAAATAACAATTCACACATTTATTATGAAAAATGTAATGCATGACGCACGTTTCGGTGGAACTTCACCTTCTTCAGATGCTAATGGCAAACTAACTATGATTCATAGTTAGTTTGCCATTACCATCTGAAGAAGGTAAAGTTCCACCGAAACGTGCGTCATGCGTTATATTTTTTATAATAAATGTGTAAATTGTTATTTTTAACCATTGTTTTAATATATAGATATATATATATATATATATATATATATATATATATATATATATATATATATATATATATATATATATATTGGTTTGGACTGAAAAGCAAAATTTTTAACAGATTTTCGAGCGTTAGCATTTTTGGCACATTTTCGCTTGATCTTAAAGCACAAGTCTGAAGGATAATATAAAATTTGGTTATTTTTCACTTATATATTATTTGTTGATTTCACCTTAGATACACTCATTATGCTCTAGGGCGTTATGAGCGGGCATTACGGATCATAACGCATATCTACTATGAGAAGGAAAATGGAAAGTATACGAGCAATTAACCGATTTTAAAATCGATTTTTTATTATAATAAAATAATTTTTTCGTGAAAAATAAAATCTTGTATGCACTACGTGCGTAACTAGATCCTAACCCCCATCGGGTGTTAGGATATATATATATATAATAATAATAATAATAATAATAATAAATTTTATTGTGACAGAAAACTACAACAAATTGAGACATTTCAGAAAAAAAACACTACATAAAAAAAAACTATTCTGTTCACAATTAGAAGGGTCGTATTCAGTTGAAACTGATTTTCCATATATATATATATATATATATATATATATATATATATATATATATATATATATATATATATATATATATATATATATAACGCACTTGGTACATAAATAACAATTATTTCATTTGTTGAATTTTGAAAATTCGTCATTGAGTATAACTGCTATAGGAATAGATTTCATATACCTATTCTACAAATATGACTCTATTAGAGCACTGAATACAGCTCTGAAACTCAAGATCTTACTGTGAAAATTTTTCAATAACTTTTTCATTGTTGTTAGTTGTGAACAATATAATACGTATTCTATAAACGACTAAGTTCTAGAAAAGAAACTATGGAATTATTCTAAAATCGTCTTTTTTAGTATTCTCATACCTTGAAAATTAGATTTGCATATAGAAACAAAAATTTGGAAATAATGCTCATATTCCACGCAAAAATATTCGTTTTTCCACATTTTTAAGTAGGTATTGTACATTTTTGTGAGTATACATGATGATTTATCTTTTGAAGAACAGATCTATAAGATCTATAGACTTGTTGCTCGTGTATAATACGTCTCTGTGCCTATTAGATGCTACTTAATGTGTTGACGCGTTGTATTTCAATAATTTATTCAACTTTAGTGTTCTTTTTTTAGATGCCATATTTTTATGCTATTAATTTAATTCTGATTATGCACCTTGTGTTGGGTAGAAATCGTCTATATAACAGGAGTTCGTTATTAGTTGGCTTGGCAAGGAATATTAAATAGTTTAATTTCACCTCTAGAACGAAATATTTTAGGAATATCTACATAAACATCAATGCTGTGTCATTATGAACTGGAAATCTTATAAATCTACCGATTTTCGGTAGCTACTTATTTGTTGAAGCAGAAATATTTCTCTTTTTGCTCAATCAAAATGTGATCTTAATATCGTTTATTTGATCAAAAGTTACTACTCATATTAATTTAATACATGTCTGCTCTCTTGGTACACATTTTGTTCAAAAAAAAATATTTCTGCTTTGACAAAAAAAAATTTTTTTTTCAACAAAATGTGCAACAAGAAAGCATGTAGTTATTAAATTATTGATATTAGTTTATCTCTTGTTCAAATGAACTATATTAAAATCACATTTCGTTCGAACAAACAGAGAAATATTTTTGCTTCAACCAATAACTAGCTGCCGTAACGGCTGAACTAAGAGAAAGGGAGAACAGGTCGAACAAAATTTATAACTAGAGAAGAGTTATATATTGAGCTATTGTTTGAAGTTTAACTATTGTTCGAATAAACAATCATTGAATAAAATTATTTTTCTGAAGGAATATCCGCAATTTGAAGCAGAAATGTTTTTTTCTTATCAATGTGTAGCATACTGTAAAAAATTCAACAAGTAAAGAAGTTTCTAAAGGAGAATGAAGCTATCGCTTCATTACAGCAATTACAGAATATTCAGTTGAAAAAATTGGGCTTCTACGGATATTAATAAAAAACTTATGAGGGTTTAAAGGAGGAATTTCGGGAAATTTGAGAAATTTTTTTTAAAAATTATATCTCCTTAACCGTGTGTCTTAGGACCCAGGGTCCAAAAAGAAATCGTAGCAAATGACCCCAACAATAGGTAGGTACCCTAAAAAATGTTGGTGCTTCATGTGCCAACAACAACACCCTGTATAGACAAGCGAAATGAAACCGCTGCTCATTACATCAGCTTCAACTACATGAAAATACGATGAATCCATACCTACATTTCGGCCGTTTTCGATACCAAACAATCAGAAACCACCGAAAAATCGCATGACAAACTCATGACCGAACCCATAAATCATCGTGTGGCAATTACCGTAAATAACATATTAGGAAAATAAGTTCAATTTTCGCAGTCCTTAATTTTCTAGCGTCGTCCCCCCACCTGCCCCTCCGCGCCCCGGGTTGCCGTGTTCGGCCGCCATTAGGTACGTCGGCGTCGATCTAGCGTCCCGGTAAGAGACACCTTGTGGTACCGGAATTACTTGGCCGATTACCGAATTCAACTCGTGTTTTCGATTCAGATACACGGCCAGATATCTTTGGCCGTGTTCCGTGCACCTGATGGGCTTATCTTGCGCGCCCCCCAGCGTTCCCCTTCTTGTTTAATGAATATTTATTCCGGGCGAAAGTGGTGGAAACTCACGATCGACCAAATCTAATTATTGAAAATTCGACATTATAATATTCAGTTGGTTTTCGGAAACATCTGGATGTTTTCAATTATTTTGAGAGGAATTGGTTCGATGTTACAACTTTTTTCAAATCTTTACGAAATTTCAAGAAATATTAGTCAATAAAGTTTAAAAATTATATCCATTACCTACAGTGTTCTCGACGGATGAGGTACCCAAGAGAAAATTAGTATATCGTATTTTTTTGTCTCGAGGGACCTACAGTTTAACGCCGGTTCCGAACGGCGAATGAGCTTGTAAACGATGTACATTACCCAACAATTTATCTTATATCTATAACCACTAAATATAACCTCACATACACAACACCCAAGAGCAAGGTGGGACTCGTTCCCACAATCCTCGGTTTACAAGCGGTACATCTTACCGTTTGGTCTACCGAGGCCTCTAGTATATTGTTTTATTAGGAGTAAAAGTGATACTTTTTGGTGGCAAGACTAAATGTTGATGTTAAATTTTAGTCGAGTCACAAAAAGTGCTTTTCTCCGAATGAAACATGCGATTTTTTCCGCAAACGGTGTTCAAACGATAGAATTGAGATAATATTTTTAAAAAGGATTAGATGTAAAATACGTAAAACTAGATTGTTTTGCGTACTGGTTTTGTAGGTGTAAAGGCAACACAAATTTGACAATTCAACAAAATAATTGTTAGAAACATTTAAACTCACTTATCTTCGCATTATAGGACTGTGCGTTTTTGGTAAGTACCCGATTATTAAAAAATAACTCGTTGTATTGAAATATATAAAATTTTTCTTACAGATTACATTATGTCGGATTCGGAACCCAACTGTACGCAGCCCGACGTTCTTGATATTGCCGCGAGTGTACTTTTTTGTACGCTCACGGCCGGATGGATTAGTAAAAACAAAATGACGTCTGTGAAATCAAACTTCAACTTTAAGAACTGAGGTTAAAAAAGTCGTCTTTTTTTAACGTTTGCGGTAAAACTTTTTTATTCTCAATTTAAGGGAAAAATGTTATCGTGATAAAAAGATTTGCTTGATCAAGAAACCAATAAAATGAAATAAAATTCAAATTTTTCAAAACCTGCTTCATTTTATATTGAATTTTATGTAAAATCCTTTGAATTTTTGCATTAAGTTCGGAAATGTTATAATAATCTAGTGAGTGACTTTTGCGATATTCCTAGGTAACTGTCAACTTCGGTAAATGACTTTTAAATTGTCAATCTTTTTCAACTATGCTAACTCTTCAACAAAAAATATTTCTTGTAAAGTGCTATGGTATTGGAGCTGTTTCGTACAAGTACGCAATTAATTAATTTAATGAAAAATATCCGGATGTACCTACTAGTTACGAGGAATGGATTAAAAAAATTAATGAAGACATTATATACTCACTACATTATTATTACATTTCCCAAATTAGTGCACAAATTCATAGGGTTTCACATGAAATTGAATTTAAAATGAAACAGGTTTAGAAAAACTTGAATTTTATTTCATTATATGGGGTTTTAGAGCAAGCAAAACTTTTACCGATTTCAGAAAAAAAAGTATGTGTACCTCGTAGTGAAAGCACATTCCTATTCTTCAATGCTTGTGACAATTTACATTCTAAAATTATTCAACTTCTGCGTTCCTATACATTCATATTTGATCACAAATTTTTAGACACAGAATTTTCAAGAAATATACATCACTTTACGCACACGTGACACAACACATGATTGGTAACCTTTAACCGAAATATCTTTCAAAATAATTTATTGAAAAATGCTGTCATCATGTTCATAAATAATTATGCAGTTTATATTGACATATGTGATTAATTTCACCATAGATAAACATTCATAACTAAAAATTAAATAAGAATCCTTGTGAAATACCAGTTTAGAAAACAGTACGATTTTTTTTTAGATATTAATGGACTATGTATACATTCATCATATATTTTACGAAATTATTTCAACAGGTGCTTAATGATCTCTATTTATTTCAATGCAACTGAAAATTTTAAATCGTACTCATTTTTCATTCACTATCCATCTGAACCATAGAAAACTGTTATGATAATCATTTACAATATTTTAATTAAATATTTATATGATGTAAAATTCGATAATAATTTACTGTACTCTCGGTATGTGGAATATTAGTGGGATTGATTTCGAGAATACGATGGAAATGTGTAACATCAATTAGGAAGAGAGAACGCTTCTCAATTTATGTTTCAGAATATTTCACATTCTGTATCATTATTGATTTATCGATGTTCATAATCGACATCCCATTTTTAAAGTTTTAAAATTGGCCATTTTAGTTGAAAAAAACTGACAAATTTTCACCGTCGGAAGCAGTTAGTTGGATACAACCGCGTACCGTATCATTTTTTGTTTTTAAAATGTTTCTACAGTTATAAATTTCCAATATTTTGAATGAGAATCTTTATGAACGTTTTCAAAAGAATTTTAATCCTTACTAAATATATTATTTAACATGTATTCAAAAAGTTATCAAACTTGAATAGATTAATATAATATAATATAATATTAAATCGTGTCTATAATATAAAATATATTGTGAACTTTTCATTAGTGCATAATTATATTGTCTGTATTAGATATTTATGTACCAAGTGCGTTATATCGGTTCATTGCTCCTATACTTTCCATTTTCCTTCTTATAGTAGGCATGTCATTTGTTGATATTTTGACGTTTGTGAATATTTTTGTCATCATATTTAGTGAATGTCATTGCTGCTTTCTTTGTGTAGTCTCATAGAAATAATGGAAATGAAAATGAATTTACCCAAGAATATCATAGAAAATGCAGCCAAAGCTGCGAATAATTCATTGCCGGAGAAATCCAGAGTCGTATACGACAAGGATTATGAAGTATTTAATCAATGGAAGTTGCTTCATTTCTCCTCGTACAATTAGCGACCGTTATGATCCATTATGCCTGAACATTACGCTCTAGGGCATAATGAATGTATTTATAGCAACCGTATCTAAGGTGAAATCAACAAATAATATACAAGTGAAATATAAAATTATTTCCAATCAGCCAATGAATTTGGATGTTCAGTTTTCTCAAAGCATATAGTGTCCTTTGTGTCACTTCTCTCGTCCAAACAAAAAATAAAAGAGAAGGGGAAGTCATAGTCAAACATTAACTGGATACAGATAGGGGAGATCTGACATCTTTGTATTTGACCACTGGCTTGAAGCTGTATAAACCGGATCCAATTTCTGTAAATCTCAAATGCATAGATTGTTTGTAGACAGTGATCGTGCAACCCCTGGTGCTAACCGTTGACCAGTGATTACCCTTTTAATTCTGAAGATTAAAGCAGTGAATTTGATGAAATCTTCTTATTGATATTGAATGCATATTTCTTCAAAAGAGCTATGGTGATGAAAACTTCATTATCGCGGTTATAAAATAACTATAAGATATTTATTTCCAGACAAGATATTGATGATTCGGAAAAGGAAATTATAGACAAAATATAATTTTCAGTCGTATTTTCCTCGAGAATAATAACCAGTGAAGTGCAGGGGAATTTTACCGCTATATATTGCACTTCTAGCAGTCAAAATATTTGCATCTTCGAACTTTGGACAAGGCAGTAGCGGGGAGGTGCATGAGCGTGTATTTTGGCTTCATGAATTTTTTTTAACCTCCACCATTTTGAATGTAAATTTGTTTTCTTATTTTTTTTATGAATTTTTGAGATTTTGCGCACGTGAATAATTCATCCCGATTGAGTGAAATGGCTGGAACTTTTTACGTGGATTGAGCTGACGTTAGGGATGTGGATTGAAGTGATTTCAACTATTCTTCTATTTTTATAGAAAGATTTCAAGCTTTTTTTTAGGTTTTGCATACCTCCACAGCTGATTGAGTTATTTATAGAATCTTTATGGAATCTACAAGATGACTCGAGAGAAGACTACTAGATATTTATAACTTAATAAAGAAACAAAAAACTAACTTTTCACAGGTTGAAATAAAATCTATTGAGTAAACGCGTTTCGTCATAATATTGACTTCATCTCGTACTAAATTATGGTATAACAAAACAATCTATTTATACGAAAAATTAAACATAACAGGGGTCTAAGAGAAACTAAATAACAATAAGCAATTCATTTAGAGTTATTAGTAGGTATATTGAACAGATTAAGAAGAGGAGAAGGGTTTACTCCAACCTGGTCTTTAACTAGGTTTCCGGAATTTTTATATTTATTGATGTATAGGGATTCCCAACAGTTGGTTTTGTGGAGACTATTTTCTAACTGTAATATATTATAACTGTGATTAAAGGTATGGGTTTCTTGAATAAGATGACACGCGTAATTAGGGTCAGTTTTCTGCTTAATATAGCTACGTTGGTGTTCGTGTATTCTAGTTTTTAAATTTCTAGTTGTACGTCCTATATTGAATATTTCACAGTCGTTACAGTTGAGTCTATAAACACCAGTACGTTCATCTCTATGAATTCTTGATTTGTTGTTTTTAATCAATTTTCCAATGGTTTTATATGAAACTTTGAAATATTGTTTATGCAGAAACAATTTCAGGTTTTCGGAAAGTTTGCCCAAGTATGTTGAAATGTTAAATACTGTACTTTTCTTGGATATAAGTGGGTAAACTTCTGAAATTTCCAGTTTGTATTTTTTCCTCTGAATGAGACTGTCAATCAAATTGGGTGAATAACCATTATTTACTGCCATTTCTTCAATTATATTCAATTCCTTTCGAAAGTTAGCTTCGGACAACGGAATTTTGAAAAGCCTATGAATCATACTATGATAAGCGGCTAACTCAATAGATTCTATTTCAACCTGTGAAATATTAGTTTTTTGTTTCATCGCAAAGTTATGAATATGAACTTTCAACAATTGAATGCCAATTCAATTCAACACTAGATATTTATCCACACCAAAATAAACAAACTAATGTGTTCATGTGACTAATAATTTACCTACATCAAGGCTGCCCAACCTCAGGCCCGCGAACGAATTTTGAATGGCCCGCCGCCCGCGTGAGCAAGTTTAAAAATTGCCTGTCTAAAGTACCTACATGCAGTTGGAAGATATTATGGACTATTCACATACGTCAATTCAGGGTTTTATTTGAAGAATATATCAGCGAATATGTAGTTACAACTGTACTGCGTTGTGAGATGGTTTTCAAAGAGAATCATGTTGAAAAATTATCTCACAAACAGAAAACAAAAGACCAAGTTTAATGGATGTACGTCTCAGCCAAGAATGAACAATATCGGTGTACCACAGGGCAGTATATTAGTGCCGATCCTTTTTATTTTGTATATTAATGATATAGTAAACACGCTCAAGCACTGTAAGATTCAACTTTTTGCTGATGATACTCTTATTTACATTATATGTAACTCAGTAGAAGAAGCAGTAAAACTTATAAACAATGATCTTTCAAAATTAAGTGATTGGTTACAGATAAATGTCTTAAAGTTAAATGCAAAAAAAATAAAAGCTATGTTAATAGGAAAAAATTCCTATCTGAATGTATTTAAGGAACAAAATCTCAAAATAAAAATAAATGGTGATGATATTCACATAGTTGAAATCTTTAAGTATTTGGGAGTCAGCATCGATAATAGATTAACTTTGAAGCGTCATGTCAGTGAAGTAATCGAAAAAATTGCAGTTAAAACTGGCTATTTTAACAGAGTTTCGAAATATTTAGATATTGCAACAAAAATTCTACTTTACAACTCTTTAATTCTTCCATATTATCAATACTGCCCTAGCTTTTTATACTATGCATCTGCAGCTGATTTGGACAAACTTCAACGTTTACAAAATAGAGCAATGCGCACAATTCTAGTGGGAAACCGCTATACACCAGTTTTTCATATGTTGTTCGTACTTAGGTGGCTAGACGTCCGAGAGTTGCTTAAATTTAATGTTATGGTATTTATATTCAAATTGAAAATTGGTTTACATCCGACAGTTATCCAAGATTTAGCCTCATTCAATAAAGATATTCATCAATATGATACCAGAAACAAACATGACTTCCATCTTAAAAGGGCAGGCTCAAGATCATATTCCTCCATATTCCATCAAGGACTATCCGAGTTCAACGAACTACCGTCAGCTGTAAAACTAAAATCAACTGTGAATTGTTTTAAAACTGCTTTAAAAAAATTATATCTACAAAATTTAAATTTAAAATAGTCTTGTTTCAAACTTATATATTTTAAATGTATATTGTCATATATGTATTGTATATTTTATATTGTAGCTGTTAGCTAAATAAATCTTCTATATTATTATTATTATTATTATATTCACCTTGAGAGAGCAGGTGTTTGAATTTTAGAAGAAGAAAGGGTGTTTCATTTGGAAACTGATTTACTGAAAAAAGAATCCTGGTTGAGTGATTTTGCATCTACTGTTGACATTATCAATTACCTCAATATTTTAAATCTCAAATTACAAGGAAAAAGTTGTTCACTTCCGACCGCGCTTCTGACTATGCTTACTTTGATAAGAGGATTCAAAGCTGAATTAAATCTGTTTTCAATGAATTAAGCCAATGAAAATATTGCCCACTTTCCTACAATCAAAGAAATGAAAGAGAAGCTCAATATCGACAATATCCATTGTACTAAGTAAGAATCTAAAATTAGATGCTTATTAATGTCGTTTCAGAGCAGATTCCAGGAGAAGTATAAAAACAAATTGACAAATTTTTGTGAATCCTTTTACGAACAGTTTGACTGAAATAATAAGTCATCCTGCTAATATTCAGTTGGAACTCACAAATCGTCAAAATTATTCTGCAATAAAAAACTCTTTTCAGAAAAAATATTGTCAAAGTCAGAAACTTCTCAGAAGAATTTGTAGATTTTTGGAAACTGGTACCAAAAGAAAATTTTCCTGCAATAACTAACCTGGCCTTCCAATTTCTAAGTAGTTTCGGTTCAGCATATGTTTGTAATCCGAGTTACTTATATAAAAAATAAATTTTTTTGTTGTGTCTGTCAACATCTGATTTGACGCCTAATATAGGAAAATTATTGAAACAAAAAAAATTCAGAAATCACATTGATTGTGCCAATTTTTAAGTTTGATTTTAAATTTTGTTAATTGTATTTCTTTAAATAGCAGAATATGATGTTTATGTTATTATTTTAATTGAACTGTCACTGGTCAGTGGCCCGCCTGTGATTTTTGAATCGTCCTTTTTGCCCGACTGTTAAAAAGGTTGGGCAGCCTTGACCTACATAATTCGATCCAGATTTTTCGCTGAATACTACTTTTAAAATATATGTTTTTTTGCATGCGTCCCCCCCTTCTTAATTCACCTTCAGCAAACTAGATTGTTATCAAT
>JARQZK010001458.1:125000-185000 GCA_030704885.1 Cynegetis impunctata | reverse complement strand
AATATTCCTCCCGTGGAACTGTAGCTTTAAATAGTACGCAAAATGACATAAATTAACAAAGTTTAAGAGTACCTATTTAAATAAAAATGATAATAAAATTATTAATATATTTTTTCAAAGTTATGAAAATAAATGTTTTATTGTTTATTATTATAGAATATAATCTCATTATGAACTCAATCAGTAAACTCTTACAATAATTCTCGATAATATAAAAACAAATATAACAAATTTCGAAAACTTCAGTACTTTTCTTCAAACTTCTAAATGTATTTACTTAGTTCGAATATTTGTGTACCAAATCCATCCATTGATGATTTCTTGTTCAATCCCCCCGAGTTGCAAGATATACGCGGGAAAGTCGACGGTTATTTATGCCCTCGCTTTCTCCACCCCATCTGACAGTCATAGTTTTCCTCCTTTTGTTCCACTTTATCATTAAACGTGGTGCCCCTAGGCCTTTAGCGAAATCGAGAAGATTGGGAATTGAAAATATACAAGCATGACTGATTTCCGGTGATATATTTTCCTTTTGTCTTGACTGAGACTAGAAGTTTAAGGAACTAATTGAATTTATTTCATAGTTCACTCAAATGAAATTTTTTTTAGCAAATACGACGAATGTTATAGTTATTAACGTAACAAGGCCGATATGTAGCAAATAACGGATGAGGTTGGATATTGTAATCCGAGGCGCAGCCGAGGATTATAACTAACCGAATCCGTTATTTGCGTATCGGCCGTGTGTCGTTAAAAATTTTTCGTAATTCCGTTGAAAGATTATATTATGATTCCGAAGAAAGAAAAAACCCCGTACCTCGCCATTCTAAAGAAAAATCCCAACGTCGTGCACTCTGTTGTCATGGAACAGTTTGACAGTTTTATAAACAACGTCAGTTTTTTGTGTTTTCAAATTCGCTTTAACGACGGCCATGGATGAAATTGAGGAACAAAATCAAATTCGTTTAGAAATATTGGGAGAATCATGTGCAGTGCAGCGAGTGTTGATTAACTGCCGAAAATAACTCAAGAGCGATATCAAAAAGAATATGAAAATTTTGAAAAGTGGCGTAAAAGCAAAAATGTAAAGGTGGTTAATGAAGATGTATTATTAGCCTATGCGAAATGAAAATCAGAGGTTTATTCTCCCAACTCGCTGTGGACCGAGATTTCAATGTTCTTATTGTAAGCAGAATGATATTTTGAAATAAATTTTTGAACAAGTGATTTCTTAACGGCCGGCGGCCGTTAACACTGACTTTTCAATTGTCATCTGAATACCGTTAAATCAAAATAACAGTATGGGATTACGAAAAGATTAAAACAATAGTAAAAACTTATAAATACTATTTTTTGAATAATTTATAGTCACGTATGAATTTGAATAAATTGGTACGAAAATAATTAGATAATTAAATTATTGATACATAAGCAACTCAGGTAATTATGTCATAAAAATTGTATAC
This sequence comes from Cynegetis impunctata, assembly GCA_030704885.1. Taxonomy (NCBI): domain Eukaryota; kingdom Metazoa; phylum Arthropoda; class Insecta; order Coleoptera; family Coccinellidae; genus Cynegetis; species Cynegetis impunctata. The sequence goes on along the minus strand of JARQZK010001458.1, from coordinate 183,534 downwards.
TTTGATAAATGTAACAACGTACAAGTGAAAGTTTTCATGTATGTGTAACATATATAAAATCTTTCGGTATGTGAGACTTTAGTGGGGCTCATTTTATATATGCAACGGAAATAATTACCAATTTTTTCATGCTATACTTTTGCCTCAACGTTCAACGGAATGAACATACGATTCAATTGAAGAATTAATACCAAAAAACAGTCATGGAATTCACATTAGAAAATTTTGAAAATTTTTTTACATATTATAAGGTTTAATTCATTTTGCCTTAGTTGACATTTTCAAGCTTATGTAATATCTAATGCATGTTATAGACAACTCAGAAAAATCGATGAATTTAATTAAACCTATAAATTGAGAAGTTTCAAACTACATTTTCATTGAAAACAATTGAAATAAAAAGAATGAGTATATACAATGTTTTTTCTTGCATTCTCCTTCAATAAGAATATTTCTAAATTTCTGATATGCGTAGTAATATTTTTTAAAAAAATTTGTTAACAAAAAAGAGTTGACTATAAAATAAACTAGTGTCAGAAAAATCATTTGATGAATATCCACAACTTAGTTAATGAAATAAAGTATGGTACTTCATTCCATATAACATTATTAACATAAAGAAATGACTTTTTTAAAGTAACATCTTAGTCTTGGTATGTGGGATTCTATTGGTACTAATTTGATATGCATAATAAGTGAAAATAACAAAATGGCTTGTCTTTTAACACAAACAAAGCGCCGTCGGGATAAATTATATAAAATTGTAATCAAAGTAAGAATAGACGCTTATTACTTTAACAGCTATTTTGAACTATTAATTAATGAATATCATGAAAGATATACTAAAATTTTCAATGGAAATATTGAAAATGAAAAGAGTCAAAGAAACTGAATATATTTCTATTTACGTGGATCAAAATTCACTTTGATTTTCATTTTAATATCTTCAATTTATTGAAATGATCATTTCTTTCCCTTATTTCTAATAAAGTTTTCAAAATGTATCTTTTTTATACTATACAAGTGGCAACAATTAATATACTCACTATTTCGAACAACATTGTGTTATAATCTCCAGTAAGATTATACTAAGATATCTAAAACAATTCCAAGAATTGAATACATTCATATTCACAACAGACATTTCACTTTTTCGCGAACTAAAATTGATAGTTTCATAAAACAATATTTCAACTGAACTAACTACTCCACGTACACGTACTCGTCATTACACAACAAACAACTCTAGGATTCACAACAAAATTTGCTACAGATGTAAAATAGAAAGTCATACCTTCCAACCTACAATAAAAGAATATTTTACGGCCATAAAAAACTTTCCCTTCTCAAAACTATTTGGCACTATTGCATAATTCAGTTAGGTAACAATGTACAAGTTTAAATGTTAGCCTTAAAGGCAGCCGGACAGAGGGATATTTCGACCCGATTTCACTTCTAGAGAATGCAGGGGATGTTAAAGTTATATCTTTTTATGAAGATGTCAGTGTCAGTTTGAAGGTGTAGCTTAGAAGAGAAAGTAGTGCAACAATTTTTAGTGATCATGATAAGGTAGTTGAAATTTTGTTTTCTATTTATAACTATTCTGAAATCTTTATATGCATCAATGTTTAGAGTGTAAATAATATTTACATAGGTAATAGTTTATTAAAATTTTGAATTGATGTGGCCCTTGGTTAAAACCTATAACAATATTACCTATTAGAAAAAAACATGTTTCATTCTAACGGTTATTATATTTGACTCTATGACGCGGCTTTTCACCAAACGGTGGCTTCTTCGGATAAAATGAAATACGAATAGAAATTTCGGAAGAAGAATTAAAGAACGTGATTCTATTTATTCCAATCATTTTCTAGATGAGAATCATTCATTTAATAAAGATTTCCATATTTTACATAGAGGTAATAGAGGATTGGAATTAAACTTTTGGGAAGCCCTATAAATTAACAGGTACAAGAATTATGATCTGTTACTGAACGAACAAATTGACGTTTTTCCCTAGGTACTGAAAATTTTATGGAAAACTAAGATACCAAGATTTCACTATTTCATTCTATCCGAAAAAGCCACAGTGTGGTGAAACTCCTCGTCATATAGTCAAATATAATAATAGTTTATTCAAGATTTTCAGATTAAATAAGGAAATGAAAAAATATAGGGAATGATAATTACACTAACAGATTTTAATTATTATCAGGAATCCTAGATTTTCGTTCACTCAGAATGAAGAAAAGCATAAACAACATACCTATTTTATCCCCCTAGTTCTTCAAGATGGATCTGATAATTAATTTGAAGGAGACAAAAAAGAATCTTGATAAGTAGATACGTCACCAATGTTTTTAAAAAAAATGTATTCAATAAATATTCTGTTCTGATCTTTTGAAACTGAGAATTGTTGAAAACAATCAGATGGGTTCACTAACCCCTGATATTTTTTATTATTCAATGATGATTATGTCAATATTGTACCCTTGTATTGCTCAAAATGTTATCTTTGATTTTGAATATAGTATAAATTTATCGAAGATGTCAGTGGAAAATAATTCATTGTTATTTACAGAAGCATATTACTGTTATATATTTTTCGTAATCCCAAACTGTTATTTTGATTTAACGGTATTCAGATGACAATTGAAAAGTCAGAAATCACTTGTTCAAATATTTATTGCAAAACATCATTCTGCTCACAATAACAACATTGAAATCTTGGTCCAAAGCGAGTTGGGAGAATGAACCTCTGATTTTCATTTCGCATAAGCTAATAATACATCTTCATTAACCACCTTTACATTCTTGCTTTTACGCCACATTTCAAAATTTTCATATTTTTTTTTATATCGCTCTTGAGTTATTTTCAGCAGTTAATCAACACTCGCTGCACTGCACATGATTCTCCCAATATTTCTAAAGGAATTTAATTTTGTTCCTCAATTTCATCAATTTCATCCATGGTCGTCGTTGAAGCGAACTTGAGAACACAAAAAACTGACGTTGTTTATAAAACTGTCAAACTGTTCCATGACAACAGAGTGTACGACGTTGGGATTTTTCTTTAGAATTGCGAGGTACGGGGTTTTTTCTTTCTACGGAATCAAAATATAATCTTTCAACGGGATTACGAAAAATTTTTAACGACCCACGGCCGGTAAGCAAATAACGGATTCGGTTAGTTATAATACTACATATCGGACTTGTTACGTTAATAACTATAACGTCTTCACACTTTTATGCTGAGTTTTAATGAAAAAAACACTTTCGATATCGAAGAGACAGCCAATGCGGTAATTGAACATATTTATCCTGTGCTAAATCACGGAATACATATGGAAAATTATTTGAAGACTGATGCTCCTTTCGTACTAGAACGATTCATTACCGCACTAGTGCGGCAAACTTGATCATTATCCCACTAGTGCGCTAAAGTAGGTCATTACCGAACTAGTGCGGTAAAGTATGTCATTACGATATTCAATTAAATGGCAAAAAGAGTGACATTACACAACGATAAAAGATAAATTTGAGTATTCGCCATAAATTTATTATTAAGCATACAGAAAATAATATAATTTTTTTGGTATTATCGGGTATTAAAACTGACTATGAGGAAAGACAATTTCACATCTTGGGAATCAACGTGAAGGAAATCAAAAGAATTTCCTCTACTGCGATTGAAACGTATCCTATGGGTTGAGCGTTCTCGAACTGAGGTTTTCCCAAAATGATGAGGGACCCTCGGGAAACTCCAGGATTTACAATTATAATTCCCGCGAATCAGGAGGTTTCGAAAACGGACGAATTCTTACAGGGAAAGGGCGTAACTCGTTGGAAGTAACATGAAACCGAAATGATCCCCCTGATTTCCTAAATAACTGAAACGTAGATTGAATTTTCATGGGAAATTCATGCATGCAGTGCAGCGTACGTGCAGATAATAATTCCTGCTGCTGGCTGACGTTTTTTTTTCCCGCTGATACCACCAGTTTACACACATCCGACCATATTATTCAAATATGCACTCCCGTTCGTGTTAGAAAATCGCCGCCGCATTCATTAAAACGATGAGAACAATCTTTCCGTGTTATTTGATTTGTACCAAGAGTTATTATGAATTGAAAGGATTTTAACACAACTTGTTGGAACGTAGTTTCTTATTGCACGTTACATTCCAGTCGAATGGAAGCTAGGCATACAAAATGAGTAACAATAATAAGATTGTATTGAATTGGTATTTACTTGGTGAAAGTTCATATTCATAACTTTATAACGAAACAAAAAACTAACTTTTCACAAGTTGAAATAAAAATCTATTGAGTAAACGCGTTTCGTCATAACATTGACTACATCTCGTACTAAATTATGGTATTACAAAACAACCTATTTATACGAAAAATTGAACATAACACAGGGGTTCTTAGAGAAACTAAATAACAATCAGCAAATTATTCAGAGTTATAAGTAGGTACATCGAACAGATTAAGAAGAGGAGAAGGGTTTACTTCAATTTGGTCGTTAACTAGGTTTCCGGAATTTTTATATTTATTGATGTATAGGGATTCCCAACAGTTGATTTTGTGGAGACTATTTTCTGACTGTAATATATTATAATTGTGATTAAAGGTATGGTTTTCTTGAATAAGATGACACGCGTAATTAGAGTCCGTTTTCTGTTTAATATAGCTACGTTGGTGTTCGTGTATTCGAGTTTTGAAATTTCTAATTGTACGTCCTATATAGAATTTCTCACAATCGTTACAGTTGAGTCTATAAACACCAGTACGTTCATCTCTATGGACTTTTGATTTGTTGTTTTTAATAAATTTTCCAATGCTGTTGTTGGTTTTATATGAAACTTTGAAATTTTGTTTATGAAGAAATAATTTCAGGTTTTCGGAAAGTTTGCCCAAGTATGTTAAACTGTTAAATACTGTACTTTTCTCGGATATAAGTAGGTAAACTTCTCTAATTGCCAGTTTGTATTTTTTCCTCTGAATCAGACTGTCAATCAAATTGGGTGAATAACCATTATTTACTGCCATTTGTTCAATTATATTCAATTCCTTTTCGGAAATTAAACGAAGAATGCGAAATTTTCACAAGAGCAACAAAATGAAGATATCTAATCGGTCTTCTCGCTAAAAAAAAATTGAGAACCGTATCACCACCCTTAAGAAAGTTCAAAAAAAATATTAGGGGATGAGGGTGGTTTTACCCCTTCTACAGTTTCTTTTCGGTTTCATTGGTCAAATTTCATTCAATCTAAATTCTTTGAGAAGTTATTTGATAGGTATTTGAGGTAAATCTTCCTTGTGCAATTATTCACGATTTGAAACATTTTCGAATCAACAATCAACAATCCAAGAAATTGCTTTTTCTACTATTTATATTTGAGTATATCCGAAAACTCTTCACCTATCAAGTAAATGGCAGCACACCTCGAAAAACAATTAATTCTCCTTAACATCATAGTTAAAGCATACATTAGGTAAGAGCTGCTAGACCGAAACGGCCTAATTGCCAAAAGCTTTCCTGTTTTGAACCACCCTTGTTTAGGATCCCTTAATTACCTCTCGGCCACCTCCTGGTCCATATCCCTTGCGGCCCCAAACCAAGTGCTAAATGCACCACACATGTGGCTTTTCGGTGTTACATATGGGCATAATATAGAACGAATAAGTTTAAAGGTCCATATCTCACTGAAATTTCAACTGTTATACTCACCACTCAGTTTATTTTGACCATTACAGAGGTAAGCATGGATTTGGATACTCACCTGAAACAGAAAGGAAATAATGAATCATAATTTCAAACTCTCTTTCTCTCTCTCTCTCTCTCTATATGTATATATATATATATATATATATATATATATATATATATATATATCTATATATATATATATAGATATATATATATATATATATATATATATATATAATATATATACATATATATATATATATATATACAATATATATATATATATATATATATATATATATATATATATATATATATATATATATATATATATGTATATGTATCAGTGGCGCCGACTTCATGGGGCCTGAAGGGGGAGTCCCCTCAAAAGTTCGTTTAGGGGGGGGGCAATAATTCAAGAAAATTATTAGTTAGACTAGACGATCGACATTCGCATCTTTCTGAAGACAATAGCGCTAATAATGATATTCAAAACAATATCAAAAATCTTCATAAAATAGATAATAAAATCCATAGAGAATGATTAATTGTCACTCATTAATCAAAGAGCTATTAATGTGTGACAGCAATATTTTATGTTTTATTGTTTTAATGGTAGTTTAGGATTCATTTGAATATAACTTAGGAGTTTTTATATTCATATATAGTTTTCAGAGCTGTATAGTCACCGCTGTGTAATAGTCTATGAGCATAATTTGACTTCAAATTGAATTAGCTTTTTACCAAAATATCATGTGTGTTTATGTTTTGTTTCGTTTTTCAAACCCAAAAAATTTGTCAATATTGTCGAGTGTTGAGTTATCGACAGTCGAGTTTTCGGGGTTGATCATATGACTCTAAAATGCTTGAAAAATCTTTACAACTAGGTATTTTTCATTTGAATATCTAGAAAATTACACCCTCCCCCCCCCCCAATTTTTTCATAAGGCACTGATATGTATATATAGTATATATGTATAGGTATATATATATATAAGTATATATATATATATATATATATATATATATATATATATATATATATATATATATATATATATATATATATATATATATATATATATATATATATAATAATAAGTTAGGAATGAAAAAACACAACTCTCACAACTCCAACATGGAGTTATGAGAGGTGTGTTTTTTCATTCCTAACTTATAAAATATATAATCACATAGGGATTTTATCACTTCTTATATATATATATATATATATATATATATATATATATATATATATATATATATATATATATATATATATGATTTGTTATTTTATGTTCTGCTTCACTTTGAGTAATAGTTAAGCACCCAATTACACATTACCAGTTAGAGCTTCAAAAGAAAAAACCCTTCAATAATGTTGCTCATATTTCAACTCAAAAAAAAATATTGAAAAAAGTAGAAATTTCTTCGTTCATTATCCATAAGAGTTTCAGCCTCATTTCTCAATTATTGAAAAGTTTTTAAAACATACACGAAAAACAATTTCATTATTTTTCAGCCTAGAAGTCGTCATTTTGTTTACTCTAAAAGAAAGATAACGGACACTACTTAGTAATCTAACAAGTTGCATCTTATTAATTAAATGAAAGAGAGCGTGAATTTTACTGCTTCTTGCGAAACAAGTTATGTCGTAAAATTCAATTGGTACACTATCAAATTCTCAAACCTCAAGTCCATAATAAAGTGATAAAACTCGCTTTATTGCTTTTAAACAGCTTGTAACCCCAAGAGTTCAGTTTGGCGGTGATCTATAACTGTAGAAGCTACGCAATCGAGCCACCCCTTACTGTAGCGCGCTCTATTGGACGTTGCGTGAAACTAATTCGGGTGTTTAGTTCGGGGGTGTTGCCGCCAGAGGCGCGTCGAAAATAGAACTAAGAAATCCGATTTTGGCTACAGTTATCTGCCGGATTACTAAATGATGTATTTCAGAAAATTACATGATATTAGGATTAACTTGTTGCAAAAAATAAATTACTAAATATTTGCTTTGCATATATTGAATAGTGAGAGCTTTGAAATGTGCGCTTTTAATTTATTTCAACAATAAATGTAGTATTAAATTGTCGAGCACAAAACTGGGCATCTTAAAACTATTTAAAAGCTTGTGGCGATGAAAATTGAAACACAAATAGTAGAGAATGATAATGTATATGAGATCTACTCATATATTTTAAATATAGGTACATTATTTAGTATGTTTATTCTGAATTATATGAACAGATATAATATTATTTGTAAAAGTTATTATCAACTCTCCGCTTCAAAATCATACGTAATCTATAGAGTGTTAGGCATATTAACCTCCAAAACTTTTTGGGATATAGTTGGGGCCATTCGCTACCTTTCCAACCTTGGACCCTGTGTCCTAAGAGTCACGGTTGCGGAGATATTTTTTTAAAAATTACCCAAAATACTGCCTTTAAATACTCTTAGGTAAGTTTTTTACTAACTACGCGCTTAAAAAAGTTATGAGATATTCATGCGGGTGACATGGCGCATACACAACATTTTAAACAACTACTGGAAATGATTCATTCGGGTGGAGAACGGAAAATAAATTTATATTCAAAATGTAATAAACATAAAATAAGTGTTCAACTCAAAAACTACTAATCTCATTTGAAGTTTTCACAACTAGGACACTTATTCATGAAACTCATGCAGCCTTCATGTATAACCATTGACGACAAACTATGCACTCAAATTTTGAAGGTGGAGGGAATGGGACTTATGGAATCTAACATTTTGCCAGGTGTATTTCCTGTATCTTCGAAATTATCATTGTCCGTAATATTGGATACATGATTGCCTGCTCATTTGTGAATATTGAGAAAGGCATAATCTGGAATAGCAAGTCTGAAGGGAAAAAATCCTGTCCCTCTAAAGCTGGGCACTGCATTTTCAACTGTCACTAATCTGAAAATTGAAAAGTACCACCACGTAGTGATTACTTGCGAAATACATGTGATAAATGAAACTGGGTGGGTAAGTTGGAGCGCACCATCTCACCCACCAGGGAAGATAACAAGAAGATAGCTTCTAAATTATTATTTAAATTCGCATTTACGGCATCAATTCAAAGTTAGATATAAAGAACAATGTTGTACTGAGTTACTAGTGCAAATTAAGTTAGTCTACGATCAAGCAGAAAAAATTTACAACGTCTACAACTAAAGGATGAAATTTTTTAAGCATTGATCAAACATAGTATCAATAATTTTTTCTTTTCAATGCCGAAGCTGACCACAATATTGTACTAACATACACTTAAAGCGCCCTGTAAACGATCAAATTTGTTTGACAAACTTGTTTGACAAACTTCACGTGTGGTTCAAGCAATGGCATAAACGATCAAACCAAATATCAAACAAATTTGTCAAATTCTTCCTTAGTTACGGTTTTCTCGTTGACGTGACGTGACGCGTTCCATGTAAAATGAGCAGTACGGTTTTGAATTTAGTTGTCAAAAATGCCGTCAATCCAATTTTTCATCAAACACTTCAAACACGTGAATTGTTTGACAAACGCATCAAACAAAGCTATAGACTATCAAATAATTTGACAAACACCTAAAATTTGACAAACAAGTTTGATCGTTTAACATAAGCAAGATTGGCTAGAGGTACCCGGCATTCCATCTACTAGCACATAGACGAAATAAATTGAATGAGCCATCTCACCCGATTGTACCATACACCAGTTATATACCTTTAGATATTAAAACAATCTGGAAGTTTCACTATGCGCATTAACACAGAAACTCATTGTTTAGTTTGAGTTAGTTATTAAACTATTGGGCGTAGTTCATGAGCGCACCAGGTGCTAATTTTTCCGTGGCCGCCGAAACAGCGAAATAGAAGTCAGTCTAACTGAAAAAATCTCGACTTTGACATTCGGCTTTGGAGCGTCGGCACCTCTGCGGGTCGTCCGCGTGTTTATAATACGCACGGGGACGTCGACGTCGTCCGCAACCGCGTGGCGGCGGTCCACCCGAGCGACCACCTACCGGGGTCTCAGACCGCGCCATTCTTCGTTCCCTGTGAATTATGATGTCATAATTCACGAAATTGCCGGCGGCCTAGTCGGAAATACATTTTTCGGCGGGAAGTTTTTACCGGATGAGTTTGGGAAACCAGAGTCTATTATATTTCTTCCACAAAAAAAAAATTGCGGAATTCGAGGTTTTAGTTCTGAGTTTTAATTATTTCAAAGTAGATTTTTCTGAATATTGGAACGAAGCCCCTTATCGTACGTTACACAACAGGCATATGGCGATAGGCAAGAAATTGTGTCCGACACGATTGACATGACAGTGTTGCTCGGCGTGTTCATCAGCTGTATTGGTATATGCGTCTAGTTGTTATTTAATTAATAAAGAATGAATTATGAACATGATTCAGTAGAAGTTAAGGAGTGCAATGATGAAGTCAGATAAGTACCAGTGTTTGTGAATTTTTTCAATGTCTTTTGAATCTTTATCATAATTTATAGTAATAGTCTATGCAAAAACCTATTGAAAATTTTTCTTTATTATTTATAAACAATTTTAAATTGAATAAAATAGCCACACGATGGGTGGCCATGCTTGTGACGTCATAATGTTAAAGGAATTTCCTGATAATACAGTGTAAACGGCTCGCACGTGTAAATTGACTGAATAGATCCTAAATTTAATGCATAAATTTATTTATAATAGCTACTTTTATTTAGTCATGTGATAGAGGATTTATAAAGGCTGATTCTGATAATATACCTTATGTATAACTTCTTCTGAAACATTTATGAACATATTTTAGGCATTCGTTATTGTTAACTTTATAAATAAATGAAAAACTAACTTTTCACAGGTTAAAATAAAAATTTATTGAGTAAACGCGTTTCGTCATAACATTGACTTCATCTCGTACTAAATTATGGTATTACAAAACAATCTATTTATACGAAAATGTGAACATAACAGAGGGGTTCCTAGAGAAACTAAATAACAATAAGCAATTCATTCAGAGTTATTGGTAGGTACATTGAACAGATTAAGGAGAGGAGAAGGGTTTACTTCAATATGGTCGTTAACTAGGTTTCCGGAATTTTTATTGATGTATAGGGATTCCCAACAGTTAGTTTTTTGGAGACTATTTTCTAACTGTAATATCTTATAATTGTGATTAAAGGTATAGTTCTCTTGAATAAGATGGCAGGCATAATTAGAGTCAGTTTTCTGCTTAATATAGCTACGTTGGTGTTCGTGTATTCGAGTTTTGAAATTTCTAATTGTACGTCCTATATAGAATTTTTCACAATTGTTACAGTCGACTCTATAAACACCAGTACGTTCATCTCTATGAATTTTTGATTTGTGGTTTTTAATAAATTTTCCAATGCTATTGTTGGTTTTATATGAAACTTTGAAATTTTGTTTATGAAGAAACAATTTCATGTTTTTGGAAGGTTTGTCCAAGTATGTTAAACTGTTAAATACTCTACTTTCCTCGGATATAAGAGGGTAAACTTCTGAAATTGCCATTTTGTATTTTTTCCTCTGAATGAGACTGTCAATCATATTGGGTGAATAACCATTATTTATTGCCATTTGTTTAATTATATGCAATTGTTTTCGAAAATTAGCTTCGGACAACGAAATTTTGAAAAGCCTATGAATCATACTATGATAAGCGGCTAATTTATGTGAAATTGGGTGTAGCAGTGATGTGTTATGAATTGTAATAAAGGTACGTAGCAAGCACGATAACTTTTAAGGTTTGAAATTTTAGATATATTTATTAATATTTTGACTATAACGACAAGATTAAATTGATTGACAGCTAGAACACTGTATCACCTCTGTGCTACGATCAGGATAGAAATTAACAATTAACGCTTTTGTTTGTTCGGGAACTGTCGGCGTGTTTTTAGTACTGAATTTAAAAATTTATATCTTATTTAATATAATTTTTTAATTAGAGAACAAATAACCTAAAAAATTTAGTTATAAAGAAGATATATGATCTTTCCATTAATCACAGAAATTTTCTTTTTCAAAACCCCAATTATCATATAATTTCATATAGTCGAATTGTTAAATATGTGAACAATTCTTAACAGGAATTCGTCTAAAACTACAGAAAGTTCACCTACCTGATTGCTAACAAATGGGTGATTAATTTACTGTTTATATATTTATACTAATCATTCGATCTACGGGTAGAAACAAAATATTCAGTTTCCAATTAATTTCGAAAAACTCATATATTCAAGCTAATGTGATGAATATGTGAATTTTGATATTGTTACCTAGTTTGTCTGATTATGAATGCCATTCAAAACCGACTGGAAGTAACACGTATTCTCATTTTCATTTAATAAGCGTTCATTGAATAAAAGCCAAATTAAATGAAGGAGATTCATATCTCGGGCATAATTAACAAAATTCATGAGTTTTTTTAATAAGTGAATATTTCAAAACATGCACCACGAAAATATTCGGTTGGAGTAAGATTAACTAGAACCGTATGTATTTTAATATGTGCATTATAAAAAAGTTTTTTCTGAGGTGAAAATTCGTTTTTTCGAAAGGTTAAAGAACTTTATAAGGAACGGTCTTCATTTAACACATGCAATAGGTGCTAGCTTTATTGTATAAATATATTTTTTGTGTTATTAATCAAAAATCTATTTTGAACGAAAACAAAACTTAAATTTACTACGGTTATTATCACAAAAATACTATGAAAAATATAAAACTGGGATCGCAATTTCGGTCACTAGACCATCATCGGGCAGATTGAGTTAAGAACTGAATAAATAATTGAGGCGTTGACTATGAGAAGGAGGTAAGTGCCAAAACTTAAATTTTCCAGGAGGAGCAAAAAACCAAATTGATACATGAATAAATAACAAGAACGCACCTTTTGGAGTAGAAAGTGTATTTACTATACGGGTTACATGCAAACATTGTTAGATAATAATGTAAAAAAAAGATTCAAAGATTATTTACATGTATGGTGAACCCATGCTGCGGCACTTGTCACCTTTGCAAAGCAAACAGTCATTCTTTTTTTTTATTTATTCAAGTACTCTAAGAGATAACAAGATACATAATGAGTATAACATGTAAGATTGTATGAGTGACATGCATGTCCTAACATTTTAGTAACTTATATAAATTTTTTTAACTTAAATAACTATTGTAGTCAGAGGAAGAGATCACTTTTTACAAATCATAGGTTCTCTATGAGGAGTTTTTTCATCTTTTTATTGAAACTGTCAATGGACGGACTGATTTTAATATGTTAGGGAATTTTGTTGAACCATTGTAGAGCTTGAAATGTAGTCTTTTTTTTCCCAACATTCGTTGCATTTGGTAGTATATGATATAGTAATGATGTATGTCACAATTTTGAGTTAGGTTGACTTCTGTTTCAGTTTGAATGTTTTTGATTTTGTAAATAATTTTGACACTATCCAGTGTAACTATATCAGTGACTTTCAAAATTTTTAGATCTTTGTAAAGCATTGTTGTATTTGTCCTATATGGAAAATTAAATAAAGTTTTAACTATTTTATTCTGGGCTATTTGTAATCTATTGATATATTGTTGTCTTGCTTGGCCCCAAAAAGCAGCTAAGTAAATCAGATGTGAATACACATTCGACTAGTAAATTTGGAATTTAGTTTTTTTGTTGAACTTCATGGCACTGTGTTTTAGGTGATAACATAGATAGTTCTGTTGCCACCAGCGGCATCTTGTGACACCGCTCAAAACTAAACGAGAGGTGATAGGCACTTACCTCCTTTTCAACGCTATTGACATTGGCATTTAGAATCGTTTCAGTGAAAAAAATAATTTTCGGCAATTTTGGCACTTACCTCCTTTTCAATGTCAACGCCTCAATTATAGATTTGACGCTCACGGGTGGGAAAGAATTATTACAGATACCTAATAAATAGACATGGTCAACATATTTCTAGAAGGGCTAATCGAAGTGGATTTCCCAAATTGCTACGATAAAATGTTCTTAGAAAAATCATTATTGTTTGAACATACTGAATATAGGAGAATTTATCAAGTCAATCTGGTCGTCAGCAAGATATCTTTTGCATTATGATTGTGTTTAAAAATTTCCAATGATAGTAAGTAAGTTAGTTTGGTGCCTTTCGGTAATTTGTGCATAATTTGGAAGTTATCTATTTGTGAAAACAGGTGGTGATTTTCATGGCAATGATTTGAAAACGTAGAATCTGTTTTATTGTTCAAAATAGATTGTTGGTGTTTTCTGAATTTTTTTATTCTGTTTTTTCCAGTCTGAGCTGAATAGTATAATACTCCTTTACATATACAGGACAAATCAACTTGAAAACTCCTGAACTTTCACATTTTGAAGTGATATCTTTGACATTGAATAAAAATCCTGAGAATTTTTTCTAAAATTTGAAAGCAATTTTGGTATTACATTTAGGTATGACATTAGCAACTATATGAAAATCTATTCCTGAAATTAGGTTTCAACTCCATTTGTGTATGATTGACAAGATCATCTATTTCAGAAGTTGAGAATAATCAGAATGGAAATACATTTTTGGCATATGAAAAAATTATAGGTACCTACCTACCTATGCTTATACTAAATATTCAAATGAAATAGAATGTTAAGATTAATAAACTTTTTAATGCTGCTATAGTAAAAAATGAAATTAATAGCTTTATTCTATCTCGAGAAAAATCTCAGATGCCAAAATGTACTAGAAATTATATACTAATTAATTACATTAATTTTCAGAGGTGATGGTTCAGAAATAAGGGCAATACTTCTTCATAATAGATGTGGGAGTTTAGCTACTTCATTCATTTATTTGAACGAAATTCCACATCTGATTATAAATAAATATAACAGAAGTCTTGTTCGGCATACAAAAAATCGATTTCCGAGAAAAAAATTTTATATTCCAAAATTAATGTTATTATGAAAATGTGAAATGCATTTCCGGCGGCTAGATCCTACTTAGAAAATAAATAGCATAAAACTTAGGCAATAAATTATAATTTAACCTATCATTAACTCTCGAAATGCCATAGGTTCGACTGAAACTAATCATAAATGAAAGAAAATTGCAGGTGGGATACCAAAATTCCAAAAATTATCAAGGAATAGAGGCATGTTGTTTTAAATCTAATTTGGCTGCAAATTGAGGCCTGCGAATCATGGTTGTGGCTAGAAAAAGGGACACCAATTTCCGATATCTTCTAACCAATGAACTGTTAAGAATGTACCTATAACATATATTTACGAGGCGATATATTTGTTCTTTTCTTATGAAAAATTTTTTTTTTTGTTCACAGCACTCTAATTTTTTTTTTGATCTCGAATAATTATACAATTGTATGAGTAAATACTAGGTGGAAACTAGAAATTTCATGACGTTGTTTTAGAGATAATTTTGTCTCTGGAAACGAATGTGAAATTTCCATTTTTTTCTCTACGTTAGAAATTATTTTTTTACTACACAAACATAAAGTGAATTTCATCGAATTATGATCAATTTTCTTTAAAATGTTTGAATCAGGATGTCGTGTTCAATGAAATACAAATATATTCAAAATCAATTTCTATTTGTTATGTCTTTTGGATGCAATGAACAAAATTTGAAAATTTCAAACCGACATAATAAAAGCCAGAAAAATGCACTAAAATAAGAAACTTTAAAGCGGAAAATAACTAAATTACAGATTTAATTCAAAAATTTACCTATTTTTATTTTAGATACTCGTATGTGCTTATAAGACACTACTAAGTACCGTAAACTGGGGGAACTTCGACTTCCGGTTAAACTTCGACACCTAGTATAAATTTGTTATAATTTTGTCTTTTTCTGTTCTTTTCTTAATATTATTTTTTTCAGTTGTCTGTGGCACTTGTAATCTTGGTTCGAATGACCCCCATTATAAATGTCCTTCCTGTGCTTCGTGCTCAATTTGCTTGATAGAGTACACTAATCGAAAGGCTTGGATTAAGTGCGTAACGTACAATAAATGGATTTGTGGACATTGTAATAATAGTTCAAACCGAGCGAATTACGAATGTCCTGTTTGCGAGGATGATGACTAAATACTGACTATTTGTATTATTATAATTTTTTGTTTGTTTACTTTGTTTATGTTGTTTGTTTACTTTTTTGAGAATGTTCCTTTAGTGTTACTTTTTGGAGATTGAGACTTGTTTTTTTAAACCAAATACAATCGACTGACCTTTAAAATATGATAAAACTATGTGAAATTGACCTGATTTTACTTTTTTTGTTGTCGAAGTTACTCAGGAGCTTTCCTACTTCGACAATTCGTTAAAATACATGGCGTGTCGAAGTTACCCCATATACGAGGTAACTTCGACACCAAAAAGAGACCAAAAAGAAGGGGGAAGGGGGTGGAAGACAAAACTGATTTTTTCGTGGTTAAAAGCCAAGACATCAAGTGTTACAATGGCATAAGCGTCAGCGGTTTCTAATTGACACATTTAGGTGAGCGAAGCTAAATATGTCAAAAAACTGTCGAAGTTCCCCCAGTTTACGGTAGTTTACGTAGACAAATGGCACTATAATTAACCTTCAATTCTTGATCTTAAACGAGTTCTGTGGCTTTCATCACCAGCTCAGCAACAAAGATGATGACTTCCAAACGCAAATACCTGAATAAGTTATGAAAAACACCATGTGCCTATAATTTCCGAGAATTTCCCTTGATTTTCCTGAGTGCCCATAATCAGATACTAACTTGGTGAAAATGATATCACCTCGGGAGCATAAACTTTCGAACAAAACAAGATTTCTTATAAAATTGATCCACAGTTGAAGAAAATATTCTCTTTCTTTTCTTAGTAGGTTAAAAAGTATCTAACTGCCCCATTTTCATCTACATTCTGATAAACTAATGGCGGGAACAACAAAATATGTCGAGTATATTTCTGAGGTGGGTTATGCGTTCGTCACGATCATTCAAATGTCTCTCTCTTTCTTTCTAAAGCTTACTGTACGGATATTTCGATTGCCATTCTGGGATTGTACCTAAGTATCTACTGCCGTTCGTTTGATCCGCCCCTACAACTAATTTCAAAGAGTGCGCCATTATTAGAGAATAGTTGATTTTTTGGGCGATCTGAAGCTAGATAAACTAGGTTTTAGAATATTAGAATGAGAGCGAATATTTTTCAATTTCATTGACATATGGGTATCAAAACAATATTCAAGTCACTATAGGTACATAAGTAAAATATTCATAAAGAAGAAAACAACTTTCACAGAAACTTTTTCATCAGAATCTGAGGAACCCCGGCACAAAGCTTAAATCACTTCTTTCACGAAACAATACCAACGTATTGTTACAGACCGATAATGAAATTGGAAAGCATATTAAAAATACCAAATCAAAAATTATTTTTAGTATTAAATCAAGAAGTGACAAAATAAAATTAACCAATTATATCGTCTTATGTTATAACTGAAAACCCGCAATTTTTTTAACTAAACGATACATTAACAGGATCATCTGGAACAAATTAATTTTTTTTACGTCTAAGCGCAATAAGAACTAGTGAATTATACCTTTTCCATGTTGATGATAATGAGGAAGTCATAAACTCACATGCTGAATTTCAATATAATAATCATTACAATCTCTTGGAAAAATATTAAAACAAGCGTTTACACGATATAATAAAACATAAGCGCCATTATATAATCTACTAAACAAATGCACGGAATTCGCACATTAGTCAAACATTTTCGACTTCCTTCTTAGATAGATGTACCTTTTTTTATTTTTTTAACTCGAGGGACCTACTGTTTAACGCCGGTTCCGAACGGCCAATGGGCTTGTGAACGATGCACATTACCCAACTTCCTCTTAAAACTATAACCACTAAATTCCGGACATATACAACACCCAAGAGCAAGGTAGGACTCGAACCCACAATTCTCGGTTTACAAGCGGTAACCCTTCCGCCTGGTCTACCGAGGCCTCTTATGAAAAAAATAACCAATAACATATTCGCCTTATGTTATAGGTGAATGGCTGCAAATTTTGTAACTGTGATATGAAATACTTTCAGCAGAATCATCAGGGTCAAATTCATTTTTTTTACGTTTAAGCGCATGAAGAACTAGTAAATTATCCCTACCTATTTCATGTTAATAATGAGGAAGTCGTAAATTCTCATGCGAATTTCAATATAATACTCATTACAATCGCCTGGAAAAAATATTAAAGCAAGCGTTAATACGATAAAATAAAACATAAGCGCCATTATTATCTATGAAACAAATTCACGCTATTCGTACATTAGTCAAACATTTTGGACATCCTTCTTAGATAGATATATCTACCTATATAGAAAATAACCAAAAACATATTCGCCTTGTGGTATAAGTGAATACCTGCAAACTTTGTAACTACGATATGAAATACTTCAACAGAATCATCTGGGACAAATTAATTTTTTTTAAACGTTTAACCGCATGAAGAACTAGTAAATTATTCGTTTTTAATGTTAATGATGAGGAAGTCGTAAATTCACATGTGAATTTCAATGTAATACTCATTACAATCGCGTGGAAAAAATATTAAAGCAAGCGTTAACACGATAAAATAAAACATAAGCGCCATTATTATCCATAAAACAAATGCACGCAATTCGTACATTTTGGACAGATAGATGTACGTAGTGTGGTAGAATTTTCTACTCCGTTGCCTGCTAAGTAATTTTTTTCCCTCGAAAACACGAGTAAGTAGTTGAGACAATGTTGAGAAACCGCAATCTCGATAATAGCGCATCATTCTGCACTTGTATGTACAGCACGATGAAGGCTATGAAAATAATTGCGCAATTACACCTCCTTCTTACACATACACACAGAGATGATTGCCAGACGTAACGTAATAGTGGCAAGACTATATAATAAATTCAGTAAAAAATTATAGGAATTAAATTAAATGTTTATCGAGGGAAAAAAGTTCTTTATGTGCTAATTATTGCCGTGGGTACATACGATTATAGCGAATCATGCAAAATTATCAATCGCTTCGCGATGCCTTGGTCAGCTAGTTCTAGCGCGTTTCTTGGACGACTATGAAATTTCCAAGAAGGCTACAATTAACCGTTGAAAGACGGAGGTGCCAGCATGATCGACTTCGAATGATTAGAGACAGTGGCGTAGATACAGCACGGGACGAATTAAAAGAGTTGTTTACGTGAAATACAATGGGTAAACACAAAAAAGAACAAAAGTTTGTATGGAATATCATACATTTAATGTAGCGTGATTCTATATATATATATATATATATATATATATATATATATATATATATATATATAAATAAATATATATATATATATATATATATATATATATATATATATATATATATAAATAAATATTCAGTTCAAATGATTCCACCATTAATAGAGGTATATAAGGAGGTTTGAACTAATAGAGCGAAGATGTTGAATCAAATTCTTATTAGAAGAATTATTAGGAACTTAATTTTTAAGAACCACGTTCTCATTGTCCTTCTCAGGCAATTCGTTTGACATGTTAATATGCTAAAATTATAAAAGGATCTTTAAATTACAAATAGAAACATTGAATAATGAAATAGCTTTAACCTCTATTATTAAATAGAAATTCTGATATACGGAATATTTAACCACTGTTATTATATTCTCACAAAGTTGATATATTTTCAACAAAAAAAAATGTCATAGTTATTTATATAAAGTTTAAATTTTTTTAGTTTATAAAAATTATCATTGTTTCCATGTGCTTCTCAAGACATTCCAATTTAGGTTCAAATAAATATAAATCATTTAAAAAATTCAGAATTCATTGTTGTTTGTTTGAAAAAATAAATTTCATACATATTTATATATAATTGAAAGTTTTTTAATTTATTAAAACTTTCATTGATTCCGTGCGCCTTTTCAAGAGGTTCTAATTCTGGTTCAAATAAATTTATAAATCATTCAAAAAAATCACAAATAGGTATGTGAAATATCTGAATTCAACAGAAGGACAAATTTTTTTCACTGTGTCAACTATCAATAAAGAAATAATTGAAAACACTATGGATGAAATGAAAATCCTGAAATTTTTTTTTAACAAGAAATCAAACACATTTTCTCTTCTGTTATATTCAAAGGAAATAGATTAGGGAATGCAAGGTATTTATACCTACACGAAATGTGATATAAGTTCTCAGCTAACAACCTAATGGTATGAATCACTTGCTTATCAATGTATTTTAATATATATATATATATATATATATATATATATATATATATATATATATATATATATATATATATATATATATATATATATTACATGAAAGTTCTAATAATAATTATGTAGGTATATATTGGCATCAAAACTTCAAAATTTCATAGAGCAACCAAACATAAGAACACTGTTCTCGCGTTGTGTAGTGAAAGATGAAAGAAAGGTGACTTAGTTAATGAACTAAGGAGTAAAGCAACCGAGGTGAGTCAGCAAAATGTAATTACGATGTATAATCCCAATGAGGCTCATAGACATTCAAAAGGATGTGCCCTGTCGTCTTGGTGATGCTTTCAGCCAAATAATATTCTAAAATTATAATTGTTGATAATTTAGCTATCTGCATTCATAACTAAAGTGAACCTTCCTTAGAAATGCTCATAATTAAATGCAGCCATATTAATTTTTTCATTGAATGTGTGTCATGTATTTTTTTTAAGGAACTGGAATTGCTGCATCATCTAAAACTAGGTGCAGATAATAACTTCATATACATGAACATTATAAAGAAAGTTAAATGTGAGAATTGTTCTATAAAGTTTGAATCAGTAACATCATTTCTAATAAAAATATTAACATGTAATATAATGAGAACAAAAATTAATTATGTGTTCACAACTATTTGAAATATATATATATATATATATATATATATATATATATATATATATATATATATATATATATATATGTATTAGTAGGTAATTAGTATGCCTAATTACGAAGAATTATAGTAATTCAGTTCAGAATTACTATAATTCTTAATATATACCTATATATATATATATATATATATATATATATATATATATATATATATATATACTATAATATATATATATATGTTGTATATATATATATATAATATATACCTATATATATAATATATATATATATAAAAATATATATATATATATATATATATATATAATAATATATATATATATATATATATGTTATATATATATATATATATATATACCTATATATATATATATATATATATATAATCTCTTGATAATTATCAGCAAAAACAGGCTTGTTGAATCTCAAAAAACTCAATTTTATGAACCTATTTCGAACATTACGTAGGTAAAGGTTTCTGTGGTTTCCCTTACCATAATAATAATAACAGATTTGAATGTTAATATTGGACTGAATAGCACTTAATGAATAACAGAGAACGGCCACAGCCGGAAAATTTTAGTGAAACATAGTAGTCTTTTTTAACTATTCAAATTTTTTCAAATCAATAAATGTCAAAGAAATTTCAATTTTTTCAAAAGTTTTGATAAAGCCACGAATGTCGTGGCGAAACGTCAACTTTTTAATAAAATCGAGTTTTTTGAGATTCAACAAGCCTGTTATAGCTAATAATTATCAATGGGGGGGGGGTGGGGGGGGGGGGGGGTGGGGGGGGGGGGGGGTGGGGGGGGGGGGGGGTGGGGGGGGGGGGGGGTGGGGGGGGGGGGGGGTGGGGGGGGGGTTGATCGTAGAGTAACTTCATTTGCACTAGTAACTTAGTACAACATCATTCTCTATATCTAACCTTGAAATAACGCTTTAAATGTGAATTTAAATATTAAGTTAGAAGCTAAGTGTCACCTTCCCTGGTGGTAAGACGGCTCGAGTCATCTGTGCCGCACTGTCGGGTGAGATGGTTTGCTCCAACTTACCCAACCAGTTTCATTTATCATCACATGTATTTCGGAAGTAATCTCTACGTGGTGGTAATTTTTAATGTTCAGATTAGTGACAGTTGAAAACGCTGTGCCCAGCTTTAGAAGGACAGGATTTTTTCCCTTCAGACTTGCTATTTCAGATTATGCCTTTCTCAATATTCACGAATCAGCAGGAAATAATGCATCCAATATTACGAACAACGATAATGACAAAGATCCAGGAAATATGCCTGGCAAAATGTTAGATTCCATGAATCCCATTCCCTCCACTTTCAAAATTGAGTGCATAGTTTGTTGTCAATGGTTACATGAATGCTGCATGAGTTTGGGGATTATTTTCCAGTAGCCGACAAAAAAAAGTTAGATATCAGTCCCTTTCAACAAAGATGTTACATTTCATCAAGTTTTTAGGTGAATGTAGAGAAAGAATATGAGGAAACATAAGAAAAATTGAAATATTTACTGCGTTTCTGAACCACATACCTCTGTGAAAACCTGTTCTCATCAGATGCTTCCTGAGGCAAGAGTGTTCTGTAGGAAGCCAGGGAATACTGAGTGGAATACAGAGTGAAAGATAAGAAAGTATAAACAATACAAACCTTAAATTAAAGTATCAAAATTAATCCAGCAACAACAAAGTACCCAATTAAAAATCTAGATAATTATGTGTTTTTATATTTTTTAATAATCAAAATAAGTTTAAAAAATAATTATTCTATGGCAAACAAAATTACTCTATCTTTGTGATGATGAGTTGTACATTTCTTTTCTTCACAAACTGAATAGAGTGGTTCCTCAACACAACCAACTATAAACTTTAAATATGGAGGTATATCTTAAAACGTCTTTCACATAGCAACAATCTGCATTCATCTACCCTTGAGAACACATTAAAAGGTCATGCCGACTTGTCATTTCGTGCTGTCAAGCGCTCCACCGACGGTTTAAGACAACTCGCCCGAGCATATGCAAATCTTTTTTTTTGCACCTTTTAAGCTGCAGAGAGGGACTTCTGTGTTTTTTCTTTACGTTCCACTGCAATCTTGCGAAAATAAATTCAACAGAGAAAGGCAGTTGCATCATTAAGCGATTTAATCAATACGATTGATTGTGTCATAGATTTCTTTTGGGTATGTTACAGTCCAATTCCTCCAGTCTAGAAGAAGATGTAATAAAAATGATTGTAGGTATGTATCATCTCATACGATTAATTTTATGCATAATACAAAAATTAACGTGAAAGGTGATGTGAGTTTCAATGAACTTCCAGATTTTATAATGCAATAAATGAATAGAAATCTTTTTCAATTTTTGCTATAACTTGATCGGATATTTTATGAAAGTTAGTGACAAAAAAGTCATACATTGAATTGAATTGGTATTTACTTGGTGAAAGTTAATATTCATAACTTTATAAAGAAATAGAAAACTAACTTTTCACAGGATGAAATAAAAATCTATTGAGTAAACGCGTTTCGTCATAACATCGTAACATTGACTTCATCTATAGTACTAAATTATGGTATTACCAAACAATCTATTTATAAGAAAAATTGAACATAACAGAGGGGTTCTTAGAGAAACAGTTTCTCTAGGAACCCCTCTGTTATGTTCAATGTCTCATATAAATAGATTGTTTTGCAATACCATAATTTAGTACGAGATGAAGTCAATGTTACGATGTTATGACGAAACGCGTTTACTCAATAGTTTAATATATATATATCTATATATATATATATATATATATATATATATATATATATATATATATATATATATTTATATATATAATGTATTTGAATATTTTGAGGTTGCAGTCAGAATAATTGTTGGGCTAGGTTAAAGAAATACTCTTTGTCATATGGTCGAGCTTTTCGGAAATGTTTATTTCCTTTATCAAGACATCTACAATAAAAGAACAGATTTAGATTTACAACAGTATTCACAAAAAAGTTAAAGATTACTTACTAACGTTGAGGTTATATAAATTTTGAAAAAACACACGTATAAAACGAAGAACAGAACGAGCTGATGGGTATAACTTCGTCACATAAGTAAAAATCCATTACAAGAATAAAAATCTAATTTTCAATAATCTGTACTTTCCCATCTTGCTATCTACAGGAAACCAGACTAACAAAATGGTCGACGACAACTCTGAGAACGCGGAAACTAAACCACAAAACCGTTCTCAGAGTTGTCGTCGACCATTTTGTTAGTCTGGTTTCCTGTAGATAGCAAGATGGGAAAGTACAGATTATTGAAAATTAGATTTTTATTCTTGTAATGGATTTTTACTTATGTGACGAAGTTATACCCATCAGCTCGTTCTGTTCTTCGTTTTATACGTGTTTTTTCAAAATTTATATAACCTTCAACGTTAGTAAGTAAAATCTTTAAACTTTTTGTTGAATACTGTTGTAAATCTAAATCTGTTCTTTTATTGTAGATGTCTTGATAAAGGAAATAAACATTTCCGAAAGCTCGACCATATGACAAAGAGTATTCTTTAACCTAGACCCAACAATTATTCTGACTGCAACCTCAAAATATTCAAATACATTTTTTTCCTCAACTAAGCCAGTCAAGACTTACCCATCCTATACTATATATATATATATATATATATATATATATATATATATATATATATATATATATATATATATTATATATATACTATATATATATAGATTAGGATAATAATATTTGGGTATAGCAGCAAGCAAAACGTGTACTCTTATAACACTATATTTCCGATATTTCGACAATGATTATTGTCGAAATATCGGAAATATAGTGTTATAAGAGTACACGTTTTGCTTGCTGCTATACCCAAATATTATTATCCTAATTGCATCCTAACTAGTTAGCAAAGACTACCCTTCTTCTATATATATATGTATCAATACATATCCAGTTATTTTCTAAATTAGTCACATTTCGAAGCGTCTGTTCTTACTTAAAAATCAAATATATATATTTTAACTGTTTTTAGCTCTGCTGAATTTCACTTATTTATATTTTATAAGCAATACAAATTTTCATTTCATTCGTCTACATAAAATTGTGAATAAGATTATTCTCAAACTCAAATAGCTTAGTATATATATATATATATATATATATATATATATATATATATATATATATATATATATATATATATATATATATATACATATATGTTCATGTATGTCTATCTTCCCCATCACCATTTTTCAATACCTGACCAATAATTTCTCATTCATCTTTTGACATATTATGCAGGAACTAATAAAAACTTACTGTATTAGTTTTATAAAATTTATACATCACATGATTTTACAACGGCATGATAATGATGAAATCGTCTGAAAAGGTACAATTAATATAAGTTACGTTTTCACAACTCATGAGTTTTGAAATTGCATATTGGATGCTGTTATTTTGTGGCAATTTAATGGATAATTAGTTTTTTATGTACCAAGTGCGTTATAGGTATAGATCCTAACGCCCGATGGGCGTTAGGACCTAGTAACGCACGTGGTGCATACAAGATTTTATTTTTCACGAAAAAATTATTTTATTATAATGAAAAATCGATTTTAAAATCGGTTCATTGATCCTATAGGTACTTTCCATTTTCCTTCTCATAGTAGGCATGTTATTTGTGGATATTTTGACGTTGTGAATATTTTTGTCATCATATTTAGTGAATGTCATTGCTGCTTTCTTTGTGTAGTCTTATAGAAATAATGGAAATGAAAATGAATTTACCCAAGAATATCATAGAAAATGCAGCCAAAGTAGCGAATAATTCATTGCCGGAGAAATCCAGAGTCGTATACGACAAGAATTATGAAGTATTCAATCAATGGAAGTTGCTTCATTTCTCCTCGTACAATGAGCGGGCGTTATGATCCATAATGCCCGCTTATAACGCCCTAGGGCATAATGAGTGTATTCATAGCAACCGTATGTAAAGTAAAATCAACAAATGATATACAATGAAAAATAAAAAATTATAGAACACTTGCTTTTATGACATACACAGTGCTCTTGATTATGTAACGTACCTATTATTAAAAGATTTTTCGGACAGTGCCGAACTATTTCTTCATCAATAGGTACTCATACTGGCAAGGGATTAACGTTGCAATATGCTGATAACATCTTGATCAATACGATCCTGTACTACAATATACACTCACCAGGGTTATTCGTCGGTTGTACCAGACAAACCGACCAAGCCGTTTCCTCGCACTTTCACGATAATTTTGCGGACAGCACAATGGACAGCGCGGTGTCCGGACGACACCCTGTACACGCCGCCGCGATTCCCATATCTGATCCCAGTTGCCCTGCTATCTCGCAAGATCTGGACGCGAAAAGAATTGACGTCCGCAGGGTTTGGTTGTTTTCAGAAACGGGCAGAGTGGGCTTTGTTTGGAAATTACGTCCGAAGCGGCATTACTTTCAGTCGGATTTTCTCCGAAAATAATAGACTATTGCAGAGTATCGTGAGCCAACAGTCATATGCGGGAGTAGTTTATTATCTGATGTGAATATATATTTATATATATATATATATATATATATATATATATATATATATATATATATATATAGGGTGGCCCACCCCATTCGCCTCGGTGTTTCTATAAGAAATGAAAAGAGTGCGGGGAAAAAAATTTAGCACAGTCATATGTAGGTCCATGAGGTGCATATTCCAAAATTATTTTGAAATATACAGGGTGAGGCAAAAGAAAAGTACATATTAAAGTTATATTTTTTCTTATGGAACACCCGATATATTTTTATATTTTTAGATTCTATAGACCAAATAAAGGTATGTTGCTGTTATATTCCCTATACCTAAAACTGGCCGTTTCTGAGTAATTTTGATAAATTAAAAAATACAGACCATAATTAAACAATTGTTTACACCATGTAACATGTAACGAGCTGCTCGTAACTGAATTCACTGCTTAGCTAAAAGGTTAAAGTTAACTGCCACATAAAAGTTCTATTTCAATATTGTACAGAGTGGTGAAAAAAATTGCATCAAAGTTTGGGCATATTGTTTATGGAATAACTTCTTAAAGTTAAATGGATATATATATATATATATATATATATATATATATATATATATATATATATATATACGATGACATATTTTGATGCAGATTTATATTCCCTTTGATACTATATCAGGGTTCCCTATACCTATCTCTTATGATTTTTATGCAAAAGACGTTTTTATATTCTACTTATGAGTAACTTCTTTATCTTAACAATGGAACATCCTGTATTGCAATAAAAAACTAAAAACATTTTTGAACTCATTTTATTGAAAAATTAACAATTATTCTTTTAACAAATGCTCAAACAGGTGCCTATTATTCTCGATGCATAAGCGAATTCTTTCTTGAAATGAGTGCTGAACTTTTAATAATATGCATGTTTTGCGGTATGGAATAAAACGCTCTTCTTATTCAAAATTTGAGTTTATACTTGTGCCTGCAATTTGACTGTGACTTGGAGCTACATATGACTTTGCTAAAATTTTTTCCCCCACTCTTTTCATTTCTCATAGAAACACCGAGGCAAATTGGGTGGATTTTTTTTTAATTTTTATTTTTTTTTCGTATACATAGGCATCTCCAGTGGCTCCCATCAAATCAAATGAGCTGAGATTTGGTATCTAGGATTGTTTTCAAGACAAGAAAGACCACCAAAAATGCAGACAAGTGGTAAAGGCAGCCAAAACCCAACCCTGGATTGTAGTGCTACATATGGGGAGGAGGAGGACGATTGTTTTCAAGGCAGAACGAAACAACTCTTAGAAAATGGATATATTTTTCCAACCACCAAGTGCTTCATGCTATACTTATCTGTATAGTATAGTAGTATAGTTAAATATATAATACACATAAGTGATAAATAATAAAATTAATGCAAATCATGCTTCACCTCAAATCACATGACCTATTAATCGCAAACCCAAATTTTTACGAATCATTTGCTGCTTCAGTAAACAGCACAGGTAAGATTGAAAAACTGCCTGGCACTGTGGGCAGAGCAGACATAAATTAAAAATCACATTGTTCATCGCTGTTATATCGATGTTTTTCAATGATACTCGATTTGTTTTCTTTCTATTATTCAGAAAAAACTCGGCAGTTCGCAACTTTACATGACTGAATTATTTTCCCCAAGTGACAGCATCAACTTCATACTTATGCACGAGAACGAATTGCTAATTCAGCTTCACAAGAGCTGAGTAACCACTTCAATGTTAGAATTATTATGAGA
The DNA here is from genome assembly GCA_030704885.1 of Cynegetis impunctata. Taxonomy (NCBI): domain Eukaryota; kingdom Metazoa; phylum Arthropoda; class Insecta; order Coleoptera; family Coccinellidae; genus Cynegetis; species Cynegetis impunctata. Next base: position 155,476 of record JARQZK010001458.1, on the reverse strand, counting down.
AGCAAAGGTGGGGCCAGCCCAGAAATAGTATTTATGTATATAAATCAATTCACCGCATTCAATATACACAATAAATTAAAGATTTGCTGTTTCATCGAAGATCCATTTCCGACGCTAACCAATCTACAACCGTTGGCACACCAAGGAAACATAGGGGATAAATAAAATCAGAATAGATATTCTCTTTCATTTTCTACGTTAAAACCGTCATCTAAAGAATTAGGACAAAGAGTTAATCATTGTGAAGTAACTATAAAAAAATTCATTTTCTTACCATGAATTCTCAGTCACGTTAGATTTTCCCTAGATTAATATATACTGGAAATGAAACAATTACATGAGGAAAGGCCAAGGGATATTATTACATTTTCAAAGGTCAAGAGATAACATTAAATTTCCAACTAAAATTCCTCATTAATTATTACTGAAGTTAACTTCATTTCTTTGTAGGGGAGTGGTTGCAGGTTTGATAGCAGTCATAGATGCCTGAACTATATGAAACGTGAGCAAAATTATAGATAAAAATTTGAATAAGCGATATATCACATATATATGAGCAGATCTAATCACAAAGAATAAATATTTTAGCGAAGATGGTGATGTTGAACGATAAATGTACGGGGTGTCCCAAATTCGAGGGTGACCATTGGGATCTCGGAAACTATAAGAGATACGAAGTCGGTTAAATTATGACAAAGTTGCGCAATTTTATGACCAATAAAATGCCGTTTTCAAATTTGAAAAATTTCGAATACTTCCGAAGATATTCGGAAAAAAACCGAAGCTGTGTAAAATGAGTTTTATTTTGTCCTCGCCTTATTTGAAGAGATATTTTAAAATAAATACCACTTTGTTATTGTCACCTTTTTTCCTTTATAATATAGTGCTATTAAATTTCAAATCCGACGTTTCGTTTCCGAGATACCATCATCAACATTATTTTTTTAAATACGGACCTGGATTTTTTATTACGTTTTTTGGTAGCTTATTACCACCTTAAAGCAATGACGTATCACAAAAATTTAAAAATTTTAAAAATATATAAAAAAATATCTAATGTAACAAATTTAATTTACGCTAGCAAGCTTTAAAATTATTTAAACAAAACAGCAATAACCAAAACAACAATAAATTATATAACAAATATTATAAAAGATATTCAAACTGAAGACCTTCTGCTTCAATGCATTTTGCACTCAGCCTTCTTAATCTTGAAATCGACCGCTGAATGACTCTAGCAGGAATTGATCGTATTTCACGATATAAATTAAGACGCAATTGATTAATATCATCTGGAATTTCACGGTACAAACGATTTTTTAAGTATCCCCAGGGAAAATAATCCAGGGGTATATATAGTAATTATAAGGTGGTAATAAGCTACCAAAAAACGTAATAAAAAATCCACGTCCGTATTTAAAAAAATAAAGTTGATGATGGTATCTCGGAAACGAAACGTCGGATTAAAAATTTAATAGCACTATATTATAAGGGAAGAAAGGTGACAATAACAGAGTGGTATTTATTTTAAAATATCTCTTCAAATAAGGCGAGGACAAAATAAAACCCATTTAACAAAATTTCGGTTTTTTCCGAATATCTTCGGAAGTATTCGGAATTTTTCAAATTTGAAAACGGCATTTTATTCTTCATAAAATTGCGCAACTTTGCCATAATTTAACCGACTTCGTATCTCTTATAGTTTCCGAGATCCCAAAGGTCACCCTCGAATTTGGGACACCCTGTATATTATGAGTATAAAACAGGATTTACTCCAAATAACAAAAATGATTTCCAGTTATCTGTATTCGTTGGGTACGAAACATATAATTATAAACGAAACATGCTTAGAGTGAATGCAATAAATTGAAGTGAAAGCTACATGTTTGTTATTTATTTCATACATAAGTACAATTGATGGAATACTATAATTCCATTGCCAACAAATCGATTTGCTTGTTAGCTATATTAACTTTCTTAAATGTATGTTTGTAAAACCGAAAATTTGAAGGAATTCTTTATTGCTTAGATACGTTAGAGACAATTGATTCTCAATATTCTTCTTGATTACTTGTCTTAAACTTATAGCCTAGAAACAAAACATACTGACATGTTTTTAAATCTACATTTACTGAGTCAAAGTTGTATTAGGTGCGCTGCATAAAACTTACTGTAGTAAATAAAGAGAATACTGCTAACTCAACCAGCGAAACTATATTGAGAGTCATATAAAATTTTTTTTGATAAACAATTTTAATGCCAAACAATAATTGTATGTATAAAAGATACCTATATTGTCAGAAAAATATGCAATATTAGTTTTATATATTTTAGCCTATTTTTCAGTTAATATGAACAAAACAACTTTCATCATTGGTAAGTGATATACACCAACCTACTAATGACTTGTGTCAAATAAAAATTGTTTCAATAAAACATTTTAATGCCAAACATTGATTGAATATATAAAAGCTTTAAATTTCCAGAAATCTATGCAATATTATTTAACATATTTTCGCCATATTTTCCAGTTATTAGGAAGAAAACAACGTTCATGATTGGACAGTTTATACACCAACCACCCAGCGATGAAGTCACCTGCATCTACCTGCACCGAAAAATACCAACGTTTAAAATGCCGGTGGCAAATGAAGGCTCACAATATTCTTCTCGATTTATCAACGTCAAAAACACCTGCAGTTGACTAAAGCGCCATTGGATTTTCTTCTGGTCTTGAGGAATTGTACAGATGTTGAGCAAATATGGCATTGAGTACCTACTTTTTGCCGCTCAAAAACTAGTTGCAGAATATATGAAATATATATATATATATATATATATATATATATATATATATATATATATATATATATATATATATATATATATATATATGCATAGACGCCATAAGTTTTTCCAGATGGGGGGCGAGATGGAGAGACTAAAGCGGATTGAGGGATACCCCACGAAAAGAAAGGGGAGTACGGAGGACTCTCCAGGAGTTTTTATTTTAATGTATCTGAGCACATTCATCAACGACATGGTTATTTTTTGTTAATTTATAAGAATTTTGATTTGAAGTTTAATAGAAATTTCACAAAAATTTTATTCAGTTGAAGATAAAAAATAAATTTTCAGTTAACTGCATCAATCAATGATTAATTGATGAAAAGTCCAAATAAAAGAAGTTTGTATCAATTGACAAACTATTCAGCTACATTTCTTTCCAAAAAAAAGGTCAAATATTTGAAAATCCTTAAATCCTTACGGAATCACTTGGAAATTCAGTGAATATGAATTCAATTTTTGGATCATATACGAGGATAAATTGGAAAAGTATTGTTAAACGAAGGTGCTGTTATTAGAAGCTGTAATTCAGATCTGATATATAGAGAAGCTTCTTATCACTGTATCGAACCGGAATTTCAGCTTTGAATAATGAAACATGTGTATGTTGTGCTGTATATTCAGTAGTAATGCTACTTCAAAATAATCAGGTTATACATCGATAACTTTTTGTGCATAATTACAAAAAGTGTTATTTGTAATTATGCAGGAGGTTGGAGATGTAGGTACCTATAACCGTATTTATTTTGAAGCACGCATTGTATTTGATATGATTATTTATTGAGTAAATGAAGTAAAATCTCCGAATCGACTCATTTTTGAATAGTTATTAATAAACGTCAGAATTTGACGGTCCTGTTAGTTTCTGACTGGTAGAGTTACTCTATGTATAATCAGGTATTATCGAAAATTATACAAGGTAAATTAACTAAATTGATCGTTCTAATTGGTTGAAAACCATACGAAAAAAATAATCAGTACTAATATAACAAGAGAGTGAGAATAAATTGAAAATAATTTGACAGATTTTTTCAAAACTTGTTGTCAGGCAATAGTCACGAGAGCCCGGAGGGCTCGAGTGGCTATTTCCAAATGGCAACAAGTTTGAACAAAATCTGTCAAATTATTTTCTATAATTTATCGAACTCGCGAGTTATATTTGACTAGATTATTTTTTGATTCAACAATTCTGCATTAGAAAGTGCCACCGAACTTTGTTTGTGCTTTTCAGGATGTTTTTGTAAAATTTTTCTTTTTGCATCTCTTGCATCTCGAGCATTTTTGAATTCTATATCATTAAAAGGATCAAATGACCTGTTATACTTATTAAAGTAAAGTTCTTGAACTAATTTTGCCGTTTTATTCCACATTGTCTTTATTACTGCTTCTTTATAATCATTTCCGTCCTTTCTTTTCATGTTATAAGCCCAATCTTTCAAAATCAATGCCAGAGTAGCTGTTGTAGTAGGTTGATCCAGAATATAATTTCTTTCTTTGGTGAAGGTCTTAAATTGTCTCTATATAGACTGATTACTTATTAGATTGTTTTTCGAAGTAGTTTCTAAAATATTTTTTGTTAGTTCTGCATCAGAAAAGGTACTAAATCGATGATTTTCATCCATTTTATATATCGCGTTGACACAATTAGGTAATTATTTTGACAACTATCTGACACTTGCTAAGCAAATAAAAGCTACAGTGATTATTCCCGAGAATAATCACAAAAGATTTATTCCCACTATAATAATGACATCATTGGTTAAAACTTACTCTTTTGACAAATAAAGAAGCATTTCATTGGTTTTAAGAAACGTCAAAAAATAATCATTATTATATTACTCTAGGAGCTTCTCAATGATTTTTTACTATGATTTATTAAATACTATAACACAGTTCCAATATTCAATAAAAATATCATTTGTAGATTTGTCCCTTGTTTGCGCCTTATTAATTCCGAATTTAATTTCAGAAAAATTATGTTTCAAGCAGCGAAACAATAGATTTTATTAATCGTGGGCTAAAAAAATGTTGATATAAATAATGCTATTCTTCTCTCGAAACTTGTATAATAAATATTCATCAATCAAGATAACCAAAACGAAAGAATCAGAATTTCTTGAGTATGAGTAGACCTGCTTGAAATATTCCACTACAATTTTTACACAACCAAGTTTAATTTTCTCTTTCGATCTTTCTCCTCGTATTGTTAAAATCTCAATAAGATAGAAGGAGATGAAAATATTAACGTAGAAGCTGCTAAAGACGATCTATGCCAAAAATTCCCGAGGCTAGGTATCAAAAAGCTTGTTATTATAATAATGATAACATGCACAAGAGAGGCCAGTTTGGTCATAAATCAAAAATATGTCCGCCCGCTGCATCGGTCAGTGAAATTGACTGATTTATCGGCCGAAACTGTCGGCCTAGGTTGTTTTTTTGTTTTCAATGGGGTCGGCAGAAGATGTGAGGTAGTGGAACGAAAAATAAGTATGTATTCAAATTAGTACCTTTTTGTTTCATCCTGTATCTATGTCAGGCGGAATATTTATTTCAATAGTACAAAAGTTGACTTGATTGAAGACCAGGATGAAAAACAATTTTGTTTTGTTATCAAAAAGATGACACCTATCTATGTTTTCAAAATTAATGTACTAGGTGGGCCCATCTGATGGATTATTTTTTAAATTGCTATTAAAACTACACGGGAGCAATCTAAAGGCCACTTTTTGTAGATTTTCCTAAATATTTCAAGAAATATTGACTTAAGGGCAAAATTGGTGGTATACGAAATTAAAGTAGAATAAATTATGTATAAAAAGGATCCTGTTCATTCTTTCCATTTTGTGTTGTATACTGTGCAATGTAAGTAAGTAAACTATGTGTCAATCGTATACCAATAAATCTATAATATTCATATTCTAAACAATTTTTTTTTGTTTGACCCCATTCTATCTTCCGAACCATTTTAACTACGAAAAAAATTAACAAGACCTTTGGAGAGAATTCGCTCTATTTTAATTTTGTGTACAACCAATTTTACTCTAAATTAAATATTTCAGGAGATATTCAGGAAAAACTGAAAACAGAGGCCTTTAAATTGCTCCCTCTACCCTCGCACAACTCCCACCCCCTGGGACTTTAATTATTTTGTACAGACTACTCCACTGAACAGCTTTGACAAATTTCAACTTTCCGCAGATTTGTTTCCTTCAATTTCCTTATCTTACTGAATAGATAGGTAATATATTTTTATTTCAGCTGCCGTAGTATTTTGCTTTTCTTTTTAACATTTATTAAACGAGTTTTATTGCCTTTATTTGTCGTAGATGAAATAAAAATTGATTTTTCATTAGTTACAATTGAAGTTTCATTATCAGAGCCATGTGGATTAGTCCAAGTTGAAATTCTCGATGTCGAGTTGCAGTGTACCTACTGTTAGAACTTCAGTTATGTAGTGAGGCATATTCTTAAATTCTTATGAATTCAAACATACGCATTCTCTAAATTCACTGAATTTATCAAATCTATATTCTACGTGACAGAATACCTTGCATTGGTGTCATTGATGAACATGAATAATTCAAGATCTCGAAATATATTTTAGGAGGAGTTTTTGTCGGAATTCCAAAATATTTACAACAGCGGATTCTTGGTACCTACTGGAACGGTTCCCAAAACAAGACAGCAAAATTTCGTCATGCAATAAAAAATAATAAACGAACATATCATAGTTGATGTATACATCTCGTGTCAATTTGTTTATTCTAGCGAAATTGATCAAGTGATTGATACGTGCTATACAAATTCGTGTTCTTTTATTGGTACTTACTGGAGCAAGGAAGTTTATTTTTAGGAAGTACCAACAACAGAACACGTTTACTTCGTTAAAATCTTTAAGTTGACTCGAGTATAAGTGGCAACAGCATACTCGTCATTTTTTGTCAAAAACAATCAAAAATAGGCCGGTATACCTACAAATTCAAATAGCAGTTCTATAGGTACAGAAAGTACCTTTCGCCAATAATTATACAAAAAAATTAAAAATTTTCTGTAAAAATTAAACGTAGGTATATTATTTGATCATATGCTGAAATAAGAGAGCGAAAAAGAATACAATCAATTTTTATTACAAATTTGATTTTTCTAAAATGCAGATTATGCTTTTTATATTTTTATTGTGTGTGTAGTGTGAAATTGAAAACGAAATTTTCATTTCACATTATGAGTATCAAAAAAAACTATTGGATTATATTGCTCTTACTACAAATACTTATTAGTAATTGGCCATAAATGAATTCTCAAATATAAATTGAAATTTAAATAAATGAACTATTTATATTAAAGATGTTTGATATATTCAAACATTAAAGCTTTTTCGAATTGAGCTATTGCTTCAGTGCAGCAAGAACTTTGAGTCAAATAGTCATTGAGACATTATCAAAAATATTTCTTTGTTCCTCAAACATTTCATTTGCTATTATTCTTTTTTGAAAATGTCTACCTGTGCTCACCTTTTAAACAGAAGAAGTTCTTGGATGATAGATAATAACTAGAATAATCCATTGTGACTAGGAATGTACCTGAAAAAAAACCCAAAATAAATAATTATGAAAAAGTAAATGAACATAAAATAACGAATACGACAAAACAAAGAATGACTGGAGAAGATATCCATTATATTTCATCATAATATGAACCAAGTAAGTATCTTATCAACCCACAAAATCACGAAAGCTTCCATTCAAGAATTTCCATAAAATAAAGACGTTCAATAATTACAGGGATATACAAAAAAATGTATTTTCAGTAAAGGTGTATTCGCTATCAGATTATGTATAAAAATTAACAAAACGTGTATAAAAATCTCGAAGGGCGTAACTACACGATAATCACCCCAATTACTAGCTCGTAATAACGTAAATTAAATTGCCATAAAGTCTGAAGAGTAGCATATAAAGTAACATAAAAAGACCATAAAAGTAATAGACCGTGGTGACCCATAAAACAACTAATTCAATATCGCCAACGGTTTAACAGCAATTCAACTGAGGTGCCTTCGCAACTTAACCACCCCATTGACGTAACATAAAAGGGGCCGAAGGGTTAGGTACCTATATAAGGTAAAAGCCGTATACTTGCCCCGGTTTTGATTTCACTAACAATATCACTGTTTATAACGTTATATTGTTGAATAGTTTTCATTTATTTTAAAAATAAAAATGTATCCGTATCAAAAAGAATAGTCGCCCTAGGGGCAATTATCCGCAACTATACATTATTTAAAGAGCAGAGACAGATTTTTTCTTTAGTTCTTTCTAACGCATTGTGACTTCAACTTAGATGAAATAAAATAAATACCTATTTCATTGACTATTTCATTGATTATTCTAGGCGAGTAAAATGCTTCGCATGTATGGGTAAGCATAAATCAGGCGTGGTGCCGCGCCACATAAGTTAGACAGAAGATAGTTAAGCACTTATATATATATATATATATATATATATATATATATATATATATATATATATATATATATATATATATATATATATATATATATATATATAAGGACTACCAACCAAAAAGACGAAGGAAAAAAAACCGATAAGAGACAATGAAAAATAAAATTACAATTTGAGATGTGTCGAATGATATGGTTGCTTGAAACTAGTAGGTACCACATTCAAAAACCATTGCATGAGATGTGGAGAGTTAAAAACCCTGGCTTCTGATTACTAATTCATGCTGATGCCAAAGTTGGATGACAAACTGTTCTACCTTTAGGATAAATAATGATATTTTATTAACGACTTATTTAACTTGAAGTTTCTAGGCTATTTTGTTAATATTTTTATAGTTTTAGTTTAGTATGAAACATAATAATATTTTATAATGTTGATTAGTACTGAATAAAAGATTGTAGTCAATAATAAAAACTGATTGAATTCATATATATTTGTTTTTATTCAAAAAAATTATTGTGAGGCATCTATCCTGGCACGAGGCAAGTATCCGCCAAACCATTTTTAACGTTAGGCTACTATCCGCTAGAGTAGGCAACTATCCCTTTTTTGAGATGTCAAATAAAACAGGATTTACTCAAAAGTATTATTAATCATGCTAAAAGAAATAGGCTAGTACCTATAATAGATTAAAGACCTGTGTTTTGAAATACATGTTGCATTATTCTTATTAAGTTCATATTTTCTCATAACAGAGCTCTTTCGAAAAGTGGTGCAACTATCAGGCTTAGACCTCCCAAATACTAGCCAGCGTACCTAACGTACTCAACTAACTAGCTTGGCACGAACGATAATTGGTGAGACCCATCAGGAAATAGTATTATTAAGCCTCGTGAACGTCAGCTGCGGTTTCGTGAGTGGGATAAGCGGCGAAATTCGAATGAAAGTTATATAATTTAGTGATTTATTCTAAAACGTCTAAACGAAACGTCAAAGAACGAATAGAGTAAAAAAAAAACACGGAACACAGAGCTGAGCGCAGCGCACAAAACAAAATAGCGTATATTGGTCGAGAATACTAGATTTTCATTGAGAATACTAGGCTACTGAATTGAATCGAAAAGTACTAAATTTATTAGGATTCTACTCAAAATTTCAACCATATAATACAATAGGGCCTTTGTAGCCAGATCATCGGTGTAACTTAGACCCTCTAAGCGTATTTTACTAAAGAGGAAATGATTGAATAAATATTTTTTTCTTCATGCGTGGGAGTCTACCGCCACTCATTCCACCCACAGAACCGTAGCTGACGTTCACTAAGCTTTATGATGAAACTTTCTGATGCATTTCACTAATTATCGCCTGAGAGGAACTTGGTCATGTAAATCTGTTAATGGCTCCCGTACAAATAGGTACTAGAATTGTTGGAGATTGCAAGATGTATTTAATTATTTAGGCGTTAAAGTTTATGTTATCCATGATGAATCTTAAAATTCTAATGAAAATGACACAAAATTATTGGCTGTTGGGTAAACCTCCTAGTGAGAAGTTTGGTACTATTGATTGAGTAACTATATCAAATGACGAAATCAATCTATTTCATATTAAAAGCTGATAAAGTTGATTTCCCTCTTCTGGACCAGATTTACCATCGATTAATTGACTCATAAAAATGTATTTATTCAGGTAAAATTGTATGTAATTGACCAACACTTAATACTTCATAATCGCCACTCAGTAATTAATCAGTTTGTGTTAAACTATGCAAATATGGATAACTGAGTTCCTTGTTGTGTTTAATTGCAACGAAGATATCACTCAACACGTTTAACAGGTTATTAACTATATTTATACTATAATCTTATTTCCATCAATGCATAATATCGAATAGAATCTGTTCACCAATAAGAAAGCAGTTGAATCCTTGAAGATGTGGATATGAAACTTTGCTTATATACATTTTATATATCGTGAGTACTATTGTAGAAAAACTGTTAAATTTTACAGCTTATTTATTTGATAATTAAATAATCATATTCACATAGACGTCCATATTTTTATAACTATAAAAATTAAACCTGTGTCATGTGCTACTATTCAACTGATGCTGAAGCAAAATATTTCATAATAATTTGAAGCTGTCAATAAAACTTCCAATCATTAAATACGATGAGAAAATATATTATAGAGATAAAATAACTTTAAAGTTTTAAGACTTATAGGTTTTTAAGAAAAATACCGCACATAATTGCATTTGCAACATGGAAACAATAAGTCGATTTGTTTTGCTATGTATTGACCAGATGTGAGCACCGAGTGGATAAATTAAGATTGATCCCATACTTATAGTATTTTATTTTTACCGATATGAGTTACCCATTAAATCTTCTAAATCGTATTATAAGACAACAGTGGAGAATCCTTCTTGTGACGTGGAGACATCTTGTGACTATAGGAAAAAGTTTTTCCCAATGTAATTTTATAGGTTTCTTGAAAATAGTGGATGTATCCATCAGTTGAATATACATACCTATATCTATTTATATATAAGATATATACATATATATATATATAAATATATATATATATATATATATATTATATATATATATATATATATATATACATATATATATAGTTATATATATAAAAGATATTCATATATATATATATATATATATATATATATATATATATATATATATATATATATATATATATATATATATATATATATATATGAGACACAAAAACTTAGCAAGGGCAGTAATTTCAGACAACTTTAGAAGAAGCTATTGATATGGAAGGAAGACCTAGAAAATAAAGAAAATATGCAGCACACAAAAGTAATGACCGCAGAAGATGAACTGAATAAGAAAATAAAACGAATACGACTAGAGGAAGTGAGCTAATTGAAATATCTGGAAATTATTATATCAAAAAAAAGGAAATAACCAATATAACTGAAAAGGCGTTTAAAACTTATTACGAAAAATATGGCAAATTCGTGTAGCAAAAAATAAATTAGGTACCTACTCGTGGAACAAGTTTTTTGATTTTGTGAATTTAAAAATTTATGTTTGTTGGTATTGCTCATGATTGTTGAAAACGAATTCATCTTTTAGAACCTCATACAATGAAAATTCTTCAGATCAAGACGATCTTGATAATACGAGACAGAAATCAAAGAAATGAATGGTTAATAGTTAAAAACCCTTTCCTACGGCACTGTATATCCATTCATTTTAGGCCACCATCCATATTATTGGGCCTGCAATCTACAGACCGGCCCGATATCTCGTGCTCATGCGCCCTCTACCGACTCGTTTACGATGCAATAAAACTGATTCCATGACTGTTATGCGCATTAAACACGTCGTAAAAGTCAACAAGGGCAATATTGTGATCATTCAACAGTTAGCGGGGCTCCTGGATCAGATGCTTGATTGATGTCTTAATTTTCATTGTCGTTTTATGTATTCTGGACAGATGACAACTGTATAAGTTGAGATAAACGTATCAAAGACATACCTACCAATTCAATTCTTTAATATCCATAGTTGAATTTAATGGCTTTTTGAAATAAATACTTGATATAAATCTTAGAAATCGAAGCACTCATTTCATATGCTAAATCGAAAATCTCTTTTCTCTGAAATTGATTATTTTGGACAGATATTATGAAATTTGTTGACATAAACGTAGCACAGACATACCTACCGATTCAATTCTTTAATATCTATAATTAAACTTAATGGCTTTTTGAAATAAATACTTGGAATAAATCTAGTAGAAATCGAAGCACTCATTTCATGTGCTAAATCCAAAATCTCTTTTTTCTGAAATTGATTATTTTGGACAGATATTATGAAATTTGTTGAAAGAAACCTCTAGAAAGTAAAAAAATATATAAATATTCGTGAACCAAATCTTTTTCTAATAGTGGAATTCAAAAAACATTGAATCTCACATAAAAATAATTATAAATACAATCATATATAGATTGATAAATAACAATATATTTTTAACATTTTGAAGAATTAAGAGAAAAAGTAATGGTAATTTCTATTTCAAATAGAACAAAATTTGTTGCAGTACAAAAATAGCTAAAATTCGCAGTATAACTCAATTCGAAGTAAGAGTAGGATATTGCATTTCAATTGCATTGATAAAAACAATTACGGATATAATATAAATCATCCATATTATGTCGAACTATATAGTTGGTTCATAAGAACACAGAACACATGACTCCCTCCACGCCTCTGTACCGAATTTTATCTAGTTCCGACAGGGAATGCCGTGGCGCTAGGTGTCGGAGTCAACGTATCGATTATAGTCGGTAATGAGGGGCGCTCTTTTGTAGTGTGCCGCTTCTGCCACCGATGGCGTAACAACTGGTTTGATGGCCTCTAGCGGGCAATGCCCCAATCAGGATGTATAATACATCCCAAAGATGAAGATAACTGTTCGACAATATGTTGGTTAGAAGAATTCAACAATTTTAAAAAACGTTCGTGCTCACTTTACACAAACTTTCACTAACAATCAATAACCACGTTTATTTATAATCAGGTCATGTTAGTTGAGAATCCTATCATCAGCATTCGGAAGAAGCAGATAATACCGTAGAGATATTCATTATTTTCATTGTGTTTAACAATAAGTTTCAATATAATAATAAAATAATATAATATATATATATATATATATATATATATATATATATATATATATATATATATATATATATATATATATATATATATATATATATTCTCCATTTTTTTTAGAGTTTAGTAAAATATCCTATCATTTGTTTGATATTCTAAGGATAACATTCTAGAGAAAATAATGCAGGGAATAAAATTTAAAAAATATGTCAATCATAGCTTATGATTCAACTAAAAATTTAGATGAATAATAACACTAAAAACTAACCTTTATAATGCAAATAACAATTATCAATAATATTTGCATTATAATAATGCATAATGCATGTTTTTAAGTACTTACTTCTTCTTTATTCCGAACGCTAAACTAACATTATATCGCGTAAGAAGTGATTTATACTTTGTGCTGGAAGTTTCAACATAAATTAAAACGCTATATAGGTATCGATGTTTCTTTTGTGGCTAGATGAATTTGATAAAACCTTTTAAAAAAAACTTTTTGTGCATAACATTTTTTATTATTTCTGGTTTTACATTACCATGCATTATAATTCAAAAAAATTTTGAAAATTGTGTTTCATTTATGTTATGGAGAGTAGAAGGTAAGGAGGACCTACTCTGTGTATGAAAAAGTGTCCTTCAAAAAGCGTCAAATAGGTGGCGCCACAATAGCAAGTGGGTACCTATATATTTTAAATGACGCGTCACTGCAGCGGTGATGCAGCGATCTGTTGTCATATACTAAAAATTTATTAAAATGAAATCACTTTCCGCGTTATTTCGAAGCAGTTTTATATGTTATTATTTTGTACTACGTAAATTGTTTAGATTTTATATATTGCAGTTTCATCAATTACACAAGTCATCAAAAATATTAAATTTTGCAACTCAACATACTTCACTCTGTTTACAACAGCAATGTTCTATGGTTCTACCCTCCATAGTATGTTTACATCCATTTCTCTAGCTACACTAACGCTATTTTGGTGAGTATGACACTTTGACTGTCACTCATATGAGACTGTTCTCCTTTCTTTCCACCCTCCATAATTTAACCCTTTCGCCAGCGCATTTTTGTTTTTCAAGATGAAAATCTGAAATTAGGAAGACATACTCTTTTATTTTTTTACAATTTGTTGGTGTAGGTAATCGAAAAATGCTATGTCATCCATTTTAGGGGGTGTGATATGTAAAATATACTTTACATTGTGGGTAAACGGTATATATGACTGTACAATATATTGCACACTTTGAATAAGTGGTAGTGTATTTGCGATTTTGTAAAGTGAAATGCAATTGAAAAACAACATAAGGTTACAACTGATCATTTATTTGTGCGATATATCAAAAACCAATTTTGTTTTTTTGAAATGCATAAATGTATATTGCTCTTAGTACAAACAAATTTAGTCCTAGATGTACATTCAGGGAATTTTCATCAGGAAGAAAAAGATTTTTCATCAAAATTACCTTCCATTTTATCTGAATTTCTTTCTTTTACCGTATTTTCATCATCATAATCATTGCTTACTTATACGTCCCTATCTCCCCATCCATAATCGTCATCACTCAGCCCTTGAATATCTGATAGGCCCTCCTCAATATTAGTTTCAATAATTCTTCAGTTAACGGCAGTTTTTTTACTCATTTTGCAATTCGTACTATCTACTATGAAATAAATCGAATACGACAAGAACTCTAAATATAGTGGAGTTTTTTACCATACCTGTCGATTTCCGTTTACTCACAATGTACAATATATTGTACAGTAATAGAAACTCCAATATAAAAAAACAAATCAAGTTTTCAGCTAGTTCACTATGAAAGTAACAAATACACGTATCGCTTATTACCAAAATAAATATTGCAGACATGTCATAACATGTTTTAAAGTTTGAAGCGCCACCTCATTTCAACATTCTGAAACAACTGCTACAACTCAATAAAAGGTACCATTAATAAAAATTTTTGGGTAAACTATTCAATAGTAGGTCAAGGAAACAGTTTAAAATAGAAATAAGGATGTTTAAAGAATACTTCACTTTGTGCGTAAAGTGAATAGAAGCATATAATATACTACAAATTTGTTATAATAGGATTTACGTAAAGTGATGTACAATATATTGTACACCGTGAACGAAAGGGTTAAGTAAAGTATCAAATAGTTCTGACTTCTTCCTAATTTTCCAAAAAAATGACTACAATCTTTGGAAATATGAATATCAATATAATTTTAGAGGAAAATATTATAAACTTAACCAAACGTTTCCGGCATCCACTCTATGGTTTAGAAACTTGAAAAATCGAAGAAAATTTATTAGTATTATTTCTCGAATGAGGACTGGTCACGCTTTATGTCCTTCTTATTTGAACAAAATAGGTATTAACGAATCTCCTTTATGCAATTGTGGCGAAATAGATACAATTGATCATTTGTTGTTAGTATGTAGCAATTATCACCACAATAGAAAAGTCCTATATTCAAATCTGAATAAAATTTCGAGATTTCATCAACCCTACAACCTTAGTTTCCTCATGTCACTTGAGAACTGTCTATGAAGTCCTATTTGATTTTATTAATGCTTCAGGTTTAAAACTGTGAGAATCGTTGTTTACTTTGTGTTTTCTATCCTCGATAAGACCTAAGGAGAATTAAAATAAAAAAAAATTATTGGCTGATGACACAGGTCAAGGCCATTAAGGAAAAAAAAAATAGAAAATAATCTATGGGCGGCATCGTCTATGCACGAAGGTGAAACAGTCATAGAAAAAACATTCCGTAACGTCCAACGGTTTCATCTATGGCGACGCACGTTCCCGGCACCAACATATAGGACAACAAACAAACGGACTGCGAAATTGCAACAAACGGATTTCATACGTTAGTTGTATGACAAATTGTTTTATTAGACCACACAATAGATGGCCTGATAGTGGCGTAGAGGATTTACGAGCCTCCCGATCAATGACTTGAATGAGAATTGCAATAATTATTATCATCCAAATAGATTGGCAATATTTATTTATATATTTATATTCTGCGGACGTGCCACGAATGCGGTAGGTCACATACGAATGCACAGACACACGGCGCTAGGAAGTGAAAATATTGGATGAATTATGATTGATGATTAATTCATTCAAAGTGTCCTCACAGGGCGATCAGTCGAATTTGAATTAAATAAGTAAACACATAACGAAATGAGAGATAAATTAGGTGTTATCAATGATGGTGTGACTCCTGATTAAATATCTGAACAATGTGTCAATTATTGAAGATTTATGTTATAACTAATTATAATTCTTAATTATAAACTCAGATTATAGTATTTTCAGTGCTAGTCAGTACATTAAATTCACTTACTTAATTTAATTATTAGAATATTCATAAAGCAGACAATGATTCAGAAATTTCGAGCTATACATATAAATGGGTAATTTTTCATTCAAGGAATATTTAAACCGAAAGATATTTTAAATACGAAATAAAAGAAACAAAGAACAAGAGTATAACTCGAAGTGGTGTAGTTATGAATGACAAAATAAGATCCAGATGACATACGGATGTTTTTCATCGTTCGCAAAATTATTTTACATATGGGCGAAATTCGGCCAAATGACAAACGGCCCGTTAGACAAAGATTATACAACATTAGCTATACCGAGATTTAAGGCAACATATGAGGAACCTTCAAGGCAAACTTTCAAATCTTTGAGTTGTTTCTCACAAAATTCATAGCAATTTAATGAAGATATGTTTGAAGTTACACACCCGTTGGTGTAGTTCCAGCCTTCTTGACATTCTCACCTTTCGAACCGACATTCTCTTACTTTCGAAAATATAATTTTACATATGGGTGAAATTCGGCCAAATGACAAACGGCCCATTAGACCAATATTGTACAACATTAGGTTATAGCGAGATTGTAGGGCAACATATGAGGAACCTTTATGGAAAACTTTCAAATCTTTGAGTTTTTTCTCACAAAATTCATAGCAATTTCATGAAGATATGGTTGAACTTACACACCCGTTGGTCTAGTTCCATCCTTTTTGAAATTCTCACCTTTCGTACCATTTATTTCACTCTTTCCCTCTCAAAAATTATTTTACATAAGGGCGAAATTCGGCCAAATGACAAACGTCCCGTTAGACCAAGATTGTATTACACTAGGTATAGCGGGATTGTAGGGCAACATATGAGGTATCTTTATGGCAAACTTTCAAGTCTTTGAATTGTTTCTCACAAAATTCATAGCAATTTCGTGAAAAAAAGTCACCAACGTGGATTAGTCGGCCTATGGCCGACCCAAGTGACAGCAATTATGGTGCATCTAGACGCCATGCTAAATCTAACGATACCAAAAAATTCGTAAGCTAGTGTCTCTTTAATAGTGCATTGCCTTCAAGAGAGGAACAGTATCATACGACATAAAAAAATGGACCTTTTGAAAGGCTCTCCTGCTCCTGGGAGGAATCAGATCAAAAATTGTGGCATATCATTGGAAATGTCAGTGGGTATAGCTTCAGGATGGAAATCTTCTAGAAGCCACATGGGGCAGATTAATGAACAATACACTTGAAGTCTCAAATTAGAAATTCCCTACAACTGTGGTCAGTATAATACTGTAAAACAAATATGGAATAATGGTTCAAAGAGGATAACACCATCAAGTTGAAATAATATGGATATTGTATATCTGGTCAAACTATGTGTGTTCTATGTATATTTTAAATATTTCAAATTCGACAATTGTGATGTTAGTATTTCACAAATAGATTTAATGATTTGTCAATGTCGTAGATGTTTTGAATTTGAAGTAAATTTAGCCGCGCACTGTAAATAATAACCGAGAAGTTTGCCTGTTGTTCCTTTCAAATAATTTGGAAGGTTAACCGCTAGCATTTTGACAGGCATGAATAATTCACGTAGGCGTAATGCACGGTAGAGATACGATCTCTTTAATGAACATAAACGCTGAAGTAAATTAGGATTATTAAGTTGGAAGGCGTGGGTCAACCAAAATTGTAGTAAAATAACCTTATTAACATAAATATGCAGTGGGCCTAAAGGTTAATGCTATTCCCTTTAATTATCCTTAATTTGCCTAGAAAATCATCTATATAATTACTTGAGTATCTACCGCCAATATACCAATGCATCATATTAAAAAAGGAAAATTAACATATTTCGGTTCGAATCTCACAGGAGCAGAAATTATTATTAAAGTAATTAGTTAGGTGAATGTTTTGCTTCTCTAATGTTTTGCAGATTTAAATAATATATAGATATATATATATATATATATATATATTTATATATATATATATATATATATATATATATCTATATATTATTAAATATATATATATATATATATATATATATATATATATATATATAAACAAATTAACATTTCGAACAATTACCGTCTGGGGTAGATGTTGATATTTCGATGCTTCGTGAACTCTTATAGCCAGCTCCGCTAGGAGGTTTGTTTGATTAGTTTCAAATAAATGTCCTAGTTCATTTCATTTTATATATATATATACCTATATATATATATATATATATATATATATATATATATATATATATATATATATATATATATATATATATATATATATATATATATATATATATATATATATACCTATAAAGCATACCTTGAACATAGGTGTTCCACAGGGTTCAGTATTGGGGCCATTAATATTTTTATTATTCGTCAATGATATGCCCCATATCAATACTGAACTATTGGCTCTGTTTGCTGATGATACTTCACTAGTGGTTACAGGTCGTAATCGTGAAGAATTAGTTATATCCACTAAAAAGATTAGGGAATGCTTCGATAGATGGTGTGAGCAAAATTGTCTGATTTCAAATATCTCCAAGACAGAGTGTATATATATTAATACGAAAAACACTCCAAACACTATCCAATTCGACATGAATGGAGCAAATATTGTATCCACTCGAACCACAAAATTTTTGGGTATACATGTAGATGAAAACATACGTTTTACGGATCATATCGATAGCCTCAGTAAGAAATTGAATAAATCAAGATTTGCAATTTCACGTCTGAAGTTCTCAATGCCAACTGAGTCTTTGTTGACAGTATACTATACAGTCTTGTATACAGTCATATGTCCTACAATGTCGTTCTCTGGGGAAATTCTGTAACAGTGGAAGAATTTTCACAGCACAGAAGAGAACTATGTTCGGGTTATCTTCGCAGGAATCGTGTAGGCCATGCTTTATTTTTCACAAGATTCTGACTTTTCCATGTTTGTATATAAAAAAATGTCTAATCCTCATCAAGGAGAATTACCCGAAGTTTGTGAGGAATTCACATTACCACGATTATCCTACCAGGAATGGTAATCTTTTATATATCCCAAGACATAGTACAACAAAATTCGAGCGATCTCCCACATATCAGGGGATAAAATTCTTCAACCATTTGCCAGAGAGTATAAGAAACCTTAATAAAATTAGGTTCAAGAGCAGAGTGAAGTCAATACTTTCTTCCAGGGGCTACTATAGTATTGAGGAGTTCATGTCTGATTATAACGTGAATCAATTTGTTTTATGGTTTGAGTGTAGTGTTATTTTTGTTTTGTGTGTGTACTATATACAAATTTGTATGTCCTATATACAACTTGACTTGTCCAATACATATTTGTCGATGTCTGAATGGATCAATAAAATTATTATTATAATTATTATTATATATATATATATATATATATATATATATATATATATATATATATATATATATATATATATATATATATATATATATATATATATATATATATTGTTATTTACTTATCTTTTTTTCAATAATAATGAGCCGTTTGAAACAGAAAAACGCATTTATTGAATAGTTTGCGATTCTTCATGAAAATAGAAATACAGCTAACCTTGCGAGTGTTGAGCTTGCATAACGTTTTATCATTCAGGGCCTAGCTTCCATTCGCCTGGTGTCTGGAGTGTAACATGTAATTGCGTTCAAAAATATAATGATTATTCAGATGAAAGCTACGTTTTCTAATTTCTCAGGTTTCAATTATGAATGTTGAAACGTCTATTTGAGAATATGTACCTCCTGATGACATATCATCACAATAAGTGACAGTTATAAAATTCGATATGATGAAATGTGCCAGAAAAAGACTAACGACATTTTTTTTTTAACTCGAGGGACCTACAGTTTAACGCCGGTTCCGAACGGCCAATGGGCTTGTAAACTATGTAAATTACCCAACAATTATTTTTAATCATATATAACTACTAAATTCCGGACATACACAACACTCAAGAGCAAGGAGGGACTCGAACCCACAATCCTCGGTTTACAAACGGTATAAGGCGCTGGACTAACGACATCATTTGTCATTTACAAATGTAATTAATGTACAGGCTGCCCCATTTTGGGAACTTTTGAATGGTATCTCCGTTATTTTTGAAGATAGAGGGTTGCGGTTTTCGCGACACTGTGCTACTTTTTCGTAAAACTGAAGATGCCGTCAACCGAATTTAAATAGCCCTTTTAGTTTTTAAGATAAAGGGCATTTTTGAAAATGTTGCATTTTGGGATCCCCGTATCCTTCATCTTATCGAAAAGGTAATATAACATTCTTATAGATTTTTTCCCGTAGAATTCAGTGGTGTAGATAGTTTTTATTACATATTCACTATTTTCGAGTTATAAAGCAACCTTATGTTTTTTTGAAATGGAATAGCCTGTATATTTATAGACTATAAAATTTGTCTTTTTTTTTACCTTTTCAAAAAAAAAATATTAGAAAATTTTTCTCAGAAACGCGCAAATAAAGGACAATTTTTTGAAATTAAATGCATAAATCAATAGACGGCCATGGAGATTGTTCAAGAAAAGAAACAAAAATAAATATCATTTGTTTTTGGATCGACTTTTTGTTTATAAAGGTGTTTATTTTCGTTCTTTTGTTATTATTATTTAATTGATATTAATCAATGTCTTCGAATAAATGTTTTCAAAAATAACGGAGATACCATTCAGAAGTACCCAAAATGGGACACCCTGTACATACTCACTGAGAACCTTAAATAAAAAAATATTCATCACCTACATTTTTCATCTTGTTGTGATCCACACAACAAAAAACTAATATTTCCGGGATAACAAGTTTCGTGTTCCTTGTATTAAAAACCATAAATCTAGAGAAGCCATGATTTATAGAAGGAGGCCATGCCGAAAAGGGCAGCGGCCTCAAACTCCGATACACACACAAGAATAAACCATAGTTTTACACATCTCCACTCCAGTTAGAACGCCACTAGGAATATTAGGTATGTGTTGAAAATAAAGTACGGGCCCCACTATCGAATTTTCGATTAAGTAGTACCTTTATTTCATAATGCTATTAGGGGGGATCTATTAATTACGTGAGATAATTTTGGCGATTTTTTAATCCCCTCGACCCCCTTGGTGAGATGCCGTGAGATTTTTCTCGACCCCCTCCTCCCTCCTCGAATCTTACGTGAGATTTTTTTAAATGCGTATTTATTATTTAAATGGGTTAAATGTGCCCGATTCCATTAGATTTATGTAAACAAATCATTTTCTCATCATTTTTTTTTATTTAAGACTAGTATTTAATATTTTTAATGCCGTAGCAAAGAATCACAATGAAATTTAACAATAAAATAATTAAATATTAACTACTAAAATTTGTAAAAAAATACTCACTCTAATTCAATCAACGGAGACTGATGTATGATCTCAAGTGTGAATACTACTTCAACACTTTTTATTCCCCCATAACTTCAATAAAAAATTCTGTAAGTTCAAGCAAATTAGTAATATATTATTGAAATGTGGAGAAAATAAAATTAATAATGAAACAATTGTTGTAATAAGAATTTTTTTTCTGTGCAAATTATAAGTGCATTGTATATTTATTATAAAAGGTTATAGCATTATTTTTTATAAATAATCTTCCCATCGTACGGTATATGAAAGAGCAATATTCTTTCCAAAAAAAAATTTATTCACTGTTAATAAATATCCATCATCAGTGAGTAATTGAGCTGCGATGAATATTAGTATCTATGATTTTGCCATATTTTAGAGGAGAAATATTTTTTACTTAATTTAACCCAGTTTTCTCGCAAGTTCATACTGTTTCTTGCGGGAAAAAATTACGTGATAGTGACCGAGACCACCCCCTCCCCCACGTGAAATTGAGTGAGATTTCTCTCGACTCCCCTACCCCCTAAACACCTCACGTAATTAATGGATGCCCCCTTAGAGGTAGGAGATCTATAATAATAATTTACCTGTATGATTTTTCCCCTGATTCTCAAGAAAACCACAATTTCCATTAGTTATATTATATGAATAAACTGATTCGAGAAGGTTAGTGTTGTCTTCTTTTTCTTACCGTCATTAAAATCAGAATAAGTTACAGAAAGTTGTAGCCTAGTTACAATATTTTTGTTGCTTACTACAAATAATTCTGATTTATTTTCAATTTTAATAGGAAGTTTCTGAATCTTTTCTAATTAACAGTAGAAAGTAGCTATATTCAAACGTCATAAAACAGTATTAGTTTCTTCGATTCTGGAAGAAATTTCAAATTAACCTTCCAAGATAAACCATTCTACTAACAAGGTGTTATTTTAACTATAAGCATAAATTTCATGGTTTGAAGTATGATAATAATTACCAACATATGGATCCTTTTAGCTGAGTGTCCCTACAAAAACGAAAATCACAGCACAGCTAAAATTGCAGCACATCATTGGGATGGCCATAAATAGTTTATCATATATAAAAAACATCTTAAGATATTTCAAGGAATAATTTTAAAATATCAGTTTTATGAAAAAAATTATTGGAGAAACACTGGAAGTAGATTGTACTGTGAATTTAAGTAGAACAAAGTATATTCAGTTTGAGAGATTCATTAATACTTCCTCGAAACCTCTAGCTCTTCATTCGATGAATATTCGATTAAATATAAAATTTGAAATTACTGCGAAACCATTGAAAACTATTAGAAGTATCCGGCAAATGTATTTAAATTACATATAAATAAAGAAATATTAAATCCATATCATAAAATTTAATATACAATAAAATAAAATAAACATGATATTAAGGGATAATAAGGTAGTTAAATTATAATTAATTTATTAATAATAAGCTCATTGGAAAAAAACGAATAAAGAAATTGTTGCATTCAATATACCCCACGCAAACTATCTATGAAGAACGAAAATACTTCCCAATAAATTTTGTGCCGAACTTGAGTAGCTAAATTTGTAACAGACTATCGAAAAATAACGTTGAAACAATTTGTACAGATAAAAGAAACTTAAAGTCATTCTTGGCTAATAATAAAGAAAAATCTAACATCGGAGAAAACAGTGGTGTCTACAAAATATTTTGCGACGAATGTCCTGCTTTCTATATTGGACAAACAGGAAGGAATATAAACATTCGTGTTGAAGAACATAAAAAGTCAATTTTGCAAAATAAAAATACCACTAGCATCTCCGAACACTGTATAAAATTTAATCATTTCCTGGATTTCAGCAAAACCCAATTGTTACATTCAGGTAACAAAGGAAAGCGCCTTGACCTTCTTGAATTTCTCGAAATAAGTTCCGCCCATAATAGTAAATTAGTTCTTGTAAACGAACAAATTGATTTTCAGGTATCACCTTTGCTTTTGTCTTTTTTATAAAATAAGATGTAATACTCTTCTGTAGTCAATCTTGATAATGAGTTCATAACTCGAAACATATCGGCTATTCTTTACTGCTAAATACAGTATCTGAATATTTTTATATAGTGAAACATAAGCTAGGTGTGTTTCATTCTAAAGTTTATACTTTATTTTTTATAATTAAATATCTTCGAATAAATTAAACGTAGGTCAACTTTTACATGTCTGTTTTTCCTACAATTTTGGTTAATTCACTAAACTCTAGTTTAGTCAACTATTAATTCAAAACTCTAGTTTAGTCAACTATTAATTCAAAACCCGTTATGCAAGTCTATTTGCTGCAAAAATGCCTCGATCAAATTCATGGAAGAATTAGTATTTTCACCCCAACACATATTCTTTCCCATCGTCTTCAATAGAGCATTCGTCATCTCCTACTCTCTAAAAGTGATCAATCTAATCCAGAAAACAGAAGACACCTCGTTAGTCCAAGTAATCCCGTCGCTATTTCAAGAGCCCGATCATAAATAACGTATAAGTACCACAGTCTAAGACGAGCTTTATCAGAAAGCAGCTGGCGTGCTGTCAGAGCTGGCTAGATTAGGGTCAGACTCCACGCGGAGGACGGGGCGGGGTGAAGAGATGTTCTGTGGGCCTTCTGCTGTCAGACACACAGGCAGAGGGGCCCCGGGAGATTCGTCTCGCACTCAGGCTCTGCCCTAATCCATTATGGCAGAGAAGGCTTAGCTGAAGAAATTTAAAACGCAAATTCCGCACACTCTTTTAAGCGCGCAAATAAGAATTTTGTTCATCACTCCTTCGCCGACCAGTGGCGGCTGTTCAAAATACGTAAAACTGAACCTACCCGGTGGAGTTTACGTTTCTTACAAGGGTATCTAATGGAAATATACGTATAAATGGCTTAAAGAAAAAATGTAATTATGACGATACTTTTATTTCTTGACAGTTTTTCTATTTCTAAAAATGTCAACACTATCAATACATATGCGATCTAAATTTTCAATAGCGGCACGAGCTGGAAAGGACAAAACTAAACATTTAGCATGCCAAAATTTTTTTTTCTTCGTAGTTTCCCCGAAAATACCTACATACTATTGTAAAGTGTGTCCAAGGAAAGCAGTCAGGTGAGGGAGTAGTTCTTTTATCCGTTTTAGATCTCCTAGGCCACGCATTTCGAAAAATTTTTCATGTCATATATATATATATATATATATATATATATATATATATATATATATATATATATATATATATATATATTGTAATATATTTGTAAATGACTTTCAGGATTTCATGCGGCCAGTAGAGACTGTACAGTTTGCAGATGATACTACGATTTCTGTGTGTGGCAGGGATGTTGAGGTGTCTTTGGAGCTGGCAGTGCACAGGACGCATAGCGATGTGTGCATAGGATGCAATAGCGATGTCCACTCCTACAATAGCAGGGGAGGCAGTGATGTTAGATTGTCATCTTTTAGGCTGTCCAAGTCTCAAGATGGTACAAATTTTTTGAGCTGGAAGTTTTTCAACATGCTGCCAGTGAGGGCTCGCGAAGTGCCACTATCAATCTTTAAGAGGATTATCAGGAAGCTTTTGATTGATGAATTGATCTATTCTATTAGTGAGTATTTTGAAATTGACTTTGACTCCATCTAGGATTTATATTGTTTTTTCTTTTTTGGTTGCATTTGCGCATTTTTAAATTTCTCGTGTTTATGCTCGTGATTAATTCATAGATGATTGTGATATGCAGTTTTCTATGAATGTGTATTTTCCTCTATTACCTGTTATATTTTATATTCTGATTCTGACGTATGTATAACAATTTTGATGTTCAACATTTTACTTGTATGTGTGTAACTGTAAGTGTATGTTCATCATTAGTTTATGGCATTAATAAACTTACTATTACTACTACTATTACTATTACTATATATATATATATATATATATATATATAAACATTTTTTTTCGGTATATATTCCCCAGCGGCCCCCATCGAGTTAAGGAACGAAAGTATCAAAATTTCAATGAATTTCTTCAACCTCCCAGCCATTTTTACGTGAATATTTCTAATTTTCATATAAATACCCTTCCCGTTACATACCTACTGACATCTTCAAGGGTTTGTATTACACCAAATGAGCTGAAATTTGTTATCTGAAGTGGATTTCGATGCAGAACAAAAACTATCAAAATTTGGTTGAATTATTCCAACTTCCGCCATTTTTACGTCGATATTTCTTAAATAGTTGATGGAATCCGTCGTTACTACGTGATAATTTAACATGATTAACGAAACTAAATTTGATTTTACTACGTTTATTATCACAAAATATTTTGAATAATATGAATTAACTCATAAACTTCATCCTTTAGAATTTGACTCCTATGACGATCATGTTAGAGGTGACATTAGTAAACTTATATTTGAAAAGTTCAAAAATCAATCCAAAAAATTAAACATTCTTAAACAAAATCAACAAGTAACGTTAGATTCAAATATACATCAATCAGAAAGATCCCGAGAATTCAGTGACAGAATCATAAACTACAGCGATATTGAATTTTCTAATTCGGAAGTCAATCTGTTAGAAAAAGGACATGAATTCGTTCCAATTAGTATTGATAAAAACGAGAAAGAATTATTAGCTGTTGAATCTATTTTAGCTTTGAAAAATACTGATGAACCAGCGTTAGCCGAATTCAAAATTTCAAAAATTCTTAGAAGCCATCAGGTTCCAAAACCAAATAAATATTTAGATGACATAAAATCCTTGAAACATAAAATTGAAATTAATAATTTAACTATCACTAAAGCAGATAAATCCGATGCGATAGTAGTTCTCTCAAGAAATGATTATGTTTCCAAAATGAATAATTTTATTCAAACGGAACACAAATTAAACAAATATCAGTCGATCCAACAAATAAATTTCCAAAAACTGTTAGACAAGCCCTTCAGGAAATTTCCCCAAATACACTATCAAAACCTAATTTTTCAATAATACATATGAACCCTGGAACTCCAAAACTTTACGGATTAATAAAAAACCACAAAGAAAATAGCCCAATACGACCTGTAGTTTCTCACATAAATAGCCCAACGTATAAATTAGCCAAAGATCTGAATTTCACATTCAGAAAATTAACTAATTTCACTCAAAAATATACAGTAAAGAACTCTGTTGATTTAGTACAGAAGCTGAAAAACTTTGTAACTCCTGCTAACTCTTTTCTTGTTAGCTTCGATGTTGATAATATGTTCTCCAATATACCAGCAGATGAGTGTTTACCACTTGTCTTAGATATTTTGCAACAATCCACTATGGATATTATTAAAGTAAATGATATCATTTTCTTATTAGATATATGTCTTAGTCAAAACTACTTCCAGTTTGATAACAAAATTTTTGAACAATCTAGTGGGCTGGCTATGGGTTCCCCCTTAAGTCCGCTTATTGCAGACATTTTCATGTCACATATAGAGAACATAATATTCAATACTACAAAAGCATCGCATATAAGTTTTTGGCATAGATACGTTGATGATGTAATTGCTTGTTTTAAGGGCACCGCGAGACAATTAGATCAATTTTTGAATTATATTAATAGCATTCACCCAACTATAAAGTTCAAAATTGAAAAAGAATTGGATCGACAAATAAACTTCTTGGATTTAACTATCTTTCATAATAATAATACTTTGAGTTTCGATATATATAGAAAACCAACTTTCACGGATATATGTATTCCGTCGGATTCAAATCATCCTCTTTCCCATAAACATTCAGCTTTTAATTCAATGATCCACAGAGCGTTTTCAATTCCATTATCCGTAACAAATTTAGAGAAAGAAATTTCGACTATAAAACTAATTGCGTCAAATAATGGTTTTCATACAAGTTTGATAGATAAAATGATAAACAAGAAATGTAATCAACTAGCGTACAACAGCATATATCCCCAATTAAAAGTAGAAAAATCGGAAAAATTCACATCTTTAACATATTTTGGTCCTCTAACAGAAAAAGTTGCTAATGTCATACCTAAATGTAATATTAAAATTGCTTTCAAACCTAAGACAAAACTCTCAGGATTTTTAATCAATGCCAAAGATATCACTTCAAAATTTGAAAGTTCAGGAGTTTATAAGTTGATTTGTCCTGTATGTAAAGGAGTATATATAGGTCAGACTGGTCGATCGTTCAAGACAAGATTTAAAGAACACCAACAATCTTTTTTGAAAAATAAAACGGATTCAACGTTTTCAAATCATTGCCGTGAAAGCCACCACCCATTTCCACAAATAGATAATTTTCAAATCATGCACAAATTACCGAAAGGAACCAAATTTACTTACTTAGAATCATTAGAAATTTTTAAACTCAATAATAATGCAAAAGATATCTTGCTGAACGACCAGATTGACTTGATATATTCTCCTATATTTAGTGTATTTAAACAATAATGACTTTTCTAAGAACATTGTATTGTACCAATTTGTGAAATTCACTCGATTAGCCCTTCTTGAAATATGTTCCTCTTGTCTATTTAGGTACCTGCAATAATCCTTTCCCACCCGTAAGCGCAAATCTATGATTATTTTGTATTCAGTTCTTAACTCAATCTGCCCGATGATGGTCCAGTGACCGAAATTGCAATCGCAGTGTTATATTTTTCAAAATATTTTGTGATAATAAACGTAGTAAAATCAAATTTAGTTTCGTTAATCGATATTTCTTGTTTTTTCGTGGTTTTTGAAAAATTCTTCGAACTCCACAGCTCCTGCAGATTAAGTTATAGGGTTGAAGTTTGGTACGTACATTGAGTTTTATGATGACTTAAGTTCTTTTATGGGTTTCAACTCCTTTTGTCAACCTCGCTGCATTTCGTGGTGACTATTCCGTTCGAATTGCATCTCGATCTGTTTCGCTATCAGTACGCGATGCACTTCGTGATTTTTTTTTTACAATAGAGGGTTGAAATTTGATATATAGATTGAGTTGATGTTGAGGTACGTTTCCTCGTTGGTTTCAATTTTTTTCCTCAACCACGATGCACTTTTAATTCGATTTGATATTCGATCGTGATTTTTCAAAATATAATTCAATTCGATAGAATCGCATCTCGACGCGATGCATTTCGCGCAAAAAATACGACCTTACTGATGGAGCTCTGCTGCCCACTGGATTTTTTTACATATTTTGAAATTAGCGGAAATTATTTGTTATTCAATTATCTGAAAACTGATGCGACTTTTTTTATCTATAAGCGACCATTAATTTATACGCAATACAATGTTTGTATTTTGTACATATATCAATCGAAAGCAGTCATCATCAGTAATAACCTGCATGTGAGTAGATAATGGAAAATAACAAACAAAACCACAATATCAGTTAGGTACCTACTGAATATTAAAAAGGTGTTGACCTTCACAATTTCATAAAACAATAGACGATGATTAATTCTAGTAGATGCTTCAAACATGTTTATTGTTAAAATCTAATTTAATAATTCTGTGAAGTAGGATGAACCCTATCTATCTGGAAACACTTTTTTCAAAACGAATATCAATTAAATAAATGACAAAATATTTTTTCAATTTCAAACAATAACTTGAAATTCAGGTGATAAACAGAAGCCGATTTTTTATAATTTTCAATATGTATTATATATATATATATATATATATATCTATATATATATATATATGTATATATATATATATATATATATATATATATATATATATATATATATATATATATATATATATATATAAGTATATATAACGGCTGTTAGGTAATATATGTTAGGTATGAACATGACACATGCCATAAAGACGAATGTTTTGTAAGTTCTCGACTATAAACTGTGTGAATTTCAGAAAATTCTTGGAATATATAGAATTATGATTGTTAACCCACATGGTAACTTGAAGTTCTAGTAGATTCTATTTAATATTAATACATTTTTGTCATCACATTGTAGAGTGACTGAAAAAGGAATAAAGCAATTTTGAAAGCCGCCATCGTATAAAGAGTATTCTTTAAATCGAAGTAGGTGCGTTACCGTTAAAAATTTAAATTAAAACTAAATGAAGTGCAGAGGAGAAAAAAACGTAAAGTTTTTGTAATATGTATTGACTTTTAACAAGTAAACACAACACTTATAATGGCGTCTATAAACGAAACTAAATCTATATATGATAAAAGTATATTGTTTTATTAGGAATAAAAGTGATACTTTTTGTGGCGAGTCTAAATGTTAGATGAGCCACAAAAAGTGCTTTTCGCCGAATAAAACATGCGATTTTTTCCGTAAACGATGTTCAAACGATATACTTAAGATGATATGTTTAAAAGGATTAGATGTGAAGAAACGTAAAACTAGATTTCTTTGCTTACTGGTTTTGTAGATGTCAAGGCAACACCAATTGGACAATTCAACAAAATAATTGTCAGAAACATTTAAAGACACTCATTATAGGATTGTGCGTTTTTGATGAGTACCCGACTATTAAGAAATGACTTGTTGTATTAAAATATATAAAATTTTTCTTACAGATTACATTATGTCGGATTCAGAACCCAACTGTACGCCGTCCGACGTCCTTGATATTGACGCCAGAGTACAAAAAAGTGTACTTTTTTGTACGCTCACAGCCGGATAAAAAGTAAAAACAAAAGGACTATCTTTGAAATCAAACTTCAACATTGAGAACTAAGGTTA